>LPNX010409850.1:309238-342488 GCA_001517045.1 Pseudotsuga menziesii | reverse complement strand
ATGCCAACTAATTAAGATAGTGGGTGAATAATTAATCAAATAATGATTAATTATTTTATCCTAAGTTGTGAGTGGGTTTAATATATTCCAACACTTTGACGAGAATTTTTCTCGTCGACATCAGCTCATCATCCAGGAAATAGTCTTAGAAACAATATTTAGTACCTTGAGATTTGTATGTCTTAATGACAGATTCTCTCGCTCTCGACATAGGTTCACATCATTAACCTTTGATCGATAGAATCGACTGGGTGTTCGATGTTAGGACATCTATTCACACTCAGTAGATTGTACTAGAGTACCTTGGGAATCATTGAAATTAATGGTGATCTCCCTCGCACTTATTAACGGTTCACATCATTGGCTGGTAATCAAGTGGTTTCTACCATGTTTGACTTCAGATCATTGTAATCACATGGATAGAATCATACTTTGTGGAAGACGAGACAAAGACCTTGGGTATTTGTTTAAAGTGCTCATTTCTTTTTCCCAGGTTGTGATGGATTTTTGTATATCTAGAATGGATCCATATTTGTATGGTCATGGCTATGTTCAAATTTGCGTCTGTACGACATAGATCTACATTGTATGTCTAGTAGCTATGTCGAAGTTTGAGTCCTCTATCACATGGATCTACGTTGTATTCTAGTAGCCATGCTTATTTATTCCTCTCATGGATTTTCCTTGTATTAGTCTGCAGAAATGAGTTTGGTTACTTTTGTCTATGAGTCAACAAACTGATGTACTACAGATGCCTACATGACAACATACTCCGATCCACCCAACATTTTCATCTCATGGCGACAACTTGTTCTCTCAAAGCTCTTGTTTATTGTATCCCTCTAAGACTCATGCTTTGAAGGGCATCCTATTATACCAAAATCCTCTCACCATCATTCGATAAGAACTTTGACATACCTACTTTCCATGAATCCCAACTCTTGGATTGGAAACTCATGGTTATTATCAGTCTTTCATGGAAATTCCTAGCACTGTGCTTCCTCTGTTGTCTAGGAGCTGTACCTTGTTTGCATCGCCTATCCCCTATTTCCCACAAGTGGTGCCACCGCTTATGGCCCTTAGTCCATAAGCGTTTGTTACCAGAACCGCTCTGTCATTGAAGAAGAAACACAGTACCCTGGGTAAAAAGGGAAAAAGAGAAGTTTCTCAAGGTTTCTAGATGATAAGCCTCGTGTCCTCCCTTATACCTACTGTTGTGGGTTAGTTGAGCTCAAGACCTCTCATCCTAGGATATTAGAGGCCACCTCACCCACTAATCTCTCAACCTACCTTATCCATTAAGCCTTATAAATATGAGCTGATAGCCATGGTTGAGGGAATAACTCTTAAGGTATTGTTATGCTGTTGAATTGATTACTTGTCCCAAGACCATTTGGGAGAGCATAGAGAGCTAGAGTTGGTGCTTTTGGGGATGAGAATGCTTGGTTTCATGGAGATGCATGTCAACACTAAGGCTTGGTTGTAAAATTATTCCTATTTCTATATTAATGCAAGTTGATTTCTATCCCACATATATTGTTGTTGCTTGATTTCACATGTATGTTGTTAGATTCCTTAGTCACTAACATAGATCAATAGATTATATTCTGGTGGTTTTGATATGTTTGTGTGTTGAAGCTTATTGCAGGTACATAGGGTAACGATCAAAGCATTACATTCCAGGTATCTACAGCATCTAGGGAGAGTCTTCAACCTATGTCCTCTATTTGTTCTAGGTCTAAACCATTCAGACGAGTGGAACACCTTGCTGTCGGTAGGAGGTGAAATATTCCAGCTAACATAATGAAATACAATATAAAATATACAAGTGAATACATTATGAAGTTACAAATACATCAAAACTCCCTTTTAACTAGGAAGGTATTCTATTGACACATTTCATTAGCCCAAGTCTTCATCACTGGATCATCATCAAAGTTGGACCATCATCAAAGCTTGCGCTATCTCAAGCAAATGGTGCTATCTCTCAATTCTACTCGCCATAGGAATTTCTATACAGACAACCCTTTTTCATGTTGGATGTAGGTCTCAGCACTTATATTCGACCATGGGAGGCCCATCCTACCACCATGTCAGAAATTCCCAGCACTTACATCTGACCATGGGAGGCCCAGCCTGCCACCATGTCAGAAAGGCCCAACACTTACATCTGACCATGGGAGGCCCACCCTACCACCATGTTAGAAAGGTCCAGCACTTACATCTAACCATGGGTGGCCCAGCCTACTACCATGTCAGAAAGGCTCAACACTTACATTCAACCATGGGCGACCCAACCTGCCACCATGTTGGAAAGGCTCAACACTTACATCCGACCATGGGAGGCCCAGCCTTCCACCATGTCGGAAAGGCTCAGCACTTACATTTGACCATGGGAGGACCAACCTGCCACCATGTCAGAAAGGCTCAGCACTTACATCTGACCATGGGAGGCCCATCATGTCATCATTTCATAATGGCTCAGCACTTACATCCATTGGCATGGTAGGAGACACCTACTACCATATGGGGAAAGGCTCTACACTTACATCCATCGGCATCGTAGGAAAAACCTACTACCATCCAGGGAAAGTCTCTACACTTACATCCATCTGGATGGTAGGACACACCATCTACCATCTAAGGAAAGGCTCTACACTTACATCCACTGACATGGTAGAACACACCATATACCATCCGGGGAAAGGCTCAGTACTTATAACCATGTCAGAAAGGCTCAGTACTTATAACCAACCATGGGAGGCCCAACCTTCAACCATGTCGGAAATGATCTCATGCTCATCACTTCCCCTTGGAAGGAACCTAAATCTGAAGAACACCAAGCTTCTTCACTCTAGCCATTTCTAGCATAGAATCACATCAGGGTTGATTAAGTCCAAGGATAACCTATGAGCTTTGCCAAGATTGACAACATCTGAGGACAACCTACAGGACTGATTATGTCTAATAAACCTACAAGCATCGCCGATATTTTATGCTCAGACAAACTATTTCACCGGCTATGCTAGAACTCCCTCTTTAGAGAGAACTCAATCTGGATCACAAACTGGAGCTTCACTGCTCATGTTTGCATCATACAAAATTACACATCATATCAATCAAATCAAATACTATATTTCAAAAGAAACATACTACCTCCCAAATAGCTGAGCAAGTGGCAACAAATTTTTCCTCGACTGTACTCAATGCCATGCAGGACTCCATCCTTCCAAACCAGTAACCCATACTAGATTTCAAACCAAAGAATCATTCCAAGGTGCTCTTCTTCTCATTGGAGTTACCAATCCAAATCAACACAACCATGTAGGTTAGTATTCTTATTCATATCATACTTGATCACACACTCAACTGTACGCTTTAGGTACCTCACTGCATGCTTTGAAACCAGGTGAGCATGTCTCAGATCTGTCAGGAACATCAATGACCCAATCATTTGACAATACATCATAGCATCAACTAACTCTGATGAAGCATCACTAATATCTTTAGTTTTGGTTCCATAGGTGTGGTCATGGCCTTACAGGCCATCATCCCGAACCTCCACATGATATCCAATGCATACTTCCCTTGTACAAGGGATATTCCATCCACATTATGCCACACCTCCATTCCTAGAAAATAGTGCATCATATCCAAGTCCTTCATCTTGAACTCGGCAGCAATTCTCGTTCTTGCAACTTTAATGATTTCCTCTTTTCCTGTCACGAACAAATCATCGACATATAAGAGGAGAATCATTGCTCTTTCACCTTCAAGCTTGATGTAAAGGTTGGAATCCTCTTTACTCTCAGTAAATCCTAGAGCCATTAGTAAGCTGTCCATCCTGTCGTATCATGTTGAACCTCAGGATATTTTGTAGTCACTCCCTCTGAAGCGGAGCATCATTATCCCTCTACCTTTCATATTATATGTATTGAAAAATTATGTACTAGAGTATAAAGTAGCTTCTTTTGCTACTAATATTCTATGTATCCATCTAGGGTCACTGGATACCAAGATCCTCTATCTTGAACCTTTTGAAAGTTTCTTCTCGCACCCATCTATGAGCTTGTCATCCTCTATAGGATTCCATTTTCAACCTTGTAGAAAAGGTTAATATCTTCATCACTCTAGGTGATCTTCAAGATCCTCATGTATGTGTTATCCCATGGGTGCCTTCTGAGCTTGTACAAGGCCTTCTTTAATTTCCACACATGATTCTTCCTGTCATGTGTCTCAACTTACAGTGGTTGCAAATGTGTCTTCGTAGTCTATGCATTCATTCTGTGAGAAGCATCATGCTATAAATCTTTTCTTGTATCCCACAATGTCGCCATCTACTACATGCTGGATCTTGTATATCCATATGGAAGATACTATGGACTTCCCTTTAGGTTTCGATACCACATCCGAGACATCATGCTTCTTCATCTGGTACTGTCCTTCCCTTTATTCTTGGCTACTTCTTCATAGATGGAAGGATCTGCATCAATGATGTCGCTCAAAAGTGTAACATAACTAGAGTGTGTTTGAGGCCTCTTGAAGTCTTGTCATACTATTCTTCATTTTGGATTGTTTCTTGAACTGTTGTCACTTGTTCTTCGGAACAAGTCTCATCCTTCTTTTCTTGTAGGCAATTGTATGAGATCTTTCCTACAATTCAAATGCACCAATCATATGGTTAGACACATTTCATAAGGAATATTCATAATGGTGAATTCTTACACGTAAATATATAATCATGTAACTATTTTAGCCAATACAACATTCCTCCATATCTGGTATACACAGAAACTTTCCAAATGCCTTCCACCTCTACAATAACATTATTGATATTGTGCCGCTAATCCCAATAAGTCAGCAAAGAGGTTTCATCCTAGATAAGTAGAAATGGAGTGTTGTATAGCACTATAGGATACTTACCCATAAAATCCATGTTAGTAGCATCTTGTTCATTAATGCAGACATTCTAGCATGCATAATACATTTCGCAACTAAACAATGTCATATAAACAACTGGATATATATGAACAGACAATTCAAATACCTATCTTTATTTATTTTGTGGGTAGACTCCTTGTTGCACCTTCATCTTTATCGTCTTCTTCATTCATGACATCACCATTTCTTATCCAAATGCTAAGATGGATAAGAGGTTCTTCAAGAATTGAGTGCTTCATATTCCTCATCACTTATGGGATCTTCTTTGAATTGTGAGAGCTTGATATTTAATTGCTCCCATCCTCTCTTCTCTTATTATGAGTCAAGATTCTTGTTGTGTTCACTCTTCCGAGAGTCTGTTGAAGGTAATAAATTCCTTTTGGCACACATTCCTCGAATGAATGAATCCAATGGTCCTGGGAGGCCATTCAAAATGGTTATAACAATATCTTATTCTTCCTTGATTTCTTTGTCATAGCATCAAACGCTTCCTTTTCATGTCTTCAAGGATGACACATGAGAGATGAGATGATATTTAATAGAATACGCAATTATTCTCTTGGCTCTATCCTTATGCTCATCTCCCTTTGGCTCCTAGACCTTTCTTACTGAAATACTGATCCAAGTCAATTTCTTCAAGGATCACAGAGTTTCTATACTTCTATACTTGGAATTTTTCAGCTTCACCAAGCTCATCATCAAGTTGGTGTGATTAGTCATTTTGAAATGAGAACCTCAACTATAAATAACAAAAGATTAGATCTTACCAATTTGAGGTGTTCGTCCTGGTTCCGAAGTTGGCCGATCTAGGGTTTGTCAGAAAAAACCTAATTTTCAAAAATTGGAATCTAAAACTTCTGATTTGATAGAAATATGGGCCTCTTCAAGGAGATATGTCCATTGTACTCCTTTTATGAAAATAGTGGAGGGAATCTCTCATAACAGGAAGCCCTGGTTTTCCAATTTCTTCTGCAAAAATTCATGATATTGTTTCTTTGGTATCTACAAAATTACATCCCCTACGTGTCTAAATATTCACATTGGGGTATCCTCATCTGTCCTCTTTCCAACACCACAATTTTGAGAATAATTGGTTTCACCCATCGGTACTTATGATATTTTTCTTGAGGTGACTTATTTCAGGATTGTTCAGCATAGCAAACTTGTATAGACTTCCACGTGTCAGTGATTCACCTTCTAGGTCTGAAAATTTTACCACAAAATATATAGTCCATTACCTATTTGGAACATATTGAAAAATTTCATTTGGACCTTTGTATCCTGATATATATCAATTTTCCCATGGTGTCATGTTTAGGGATGAATCCTGGGAGAGGTTGGAACCCTGAGTTGGAGGAATCATATCTCCCAGAATATAGAGAATCTGAGGACAAAAATTTTACATAGATATGAAATTTATGTTTGGCATGTAAAAGTTTTGTCTCCCAATCCTTCTCCAATATAGAGATATAGAAAATGTACCAAAACTACTAGGTTTAGTCTTTTAGGGTTTTCAAATTAGGTTTTGACTTTCTCGGAGTTCTACCCAACCAAAAACTTCGATCTTGGTCTCTAAATTTTGATTTTGTGGAGGATAGCAATTATATGCTAGGTTCACTCAAAAATTCCTCTTCTATGAAAATCCCTAATTTCCCACAGTAGTGACAGGTCAAAAACTGAAAAATTCCTGAAATCAAATTCTGCTTCAACAAAAGGATGTGCCCTTCAATGGAGAGTTATCCTAGCCTCATTTTGTCAATGATATATGGAGAGAGACGCAAAAAGTAAGAAGCCCTAGCTTCTGTAGCTGCACAGTGTCTTCTTCTCAGGTAAGCTCTAATACCATGTTATATTTTTATCATTTAATCAATATGATCTAGGATCTTATCTAAGAGAATAGCATGCACAACAATAATCACAAGAGATAAGAGACACAAAGAGTTTTCCTTGGGGAAACCATAAAGGAGAAAACCCTAAAACTTAATCAATGATAGAATGAGCACCAATAGAAAAAGTAAAACCCAAAAACAAACAGATGATCTCTGACAATTGTTCTCTCTCTCACTCATGCGAGCTCCTCCTCTCTTACTCATGCGCTATAGTTGAGTGAGAGTGTTTTCCAAACAGAGAGTCTCACTCTCTATTTATACCTATTTTCCACTTGAATTTTACTCTCACAGGGCCAAACTCACTCGAAGAGTCTAATAACCCTAATACCCCTCAAAGGTGGGGACTATTACCCAAATTTACAATAGAGGGTTAACCTCAATGACTTTACATGACTTTATTATATTAATGAATCTCCTGATTGGAGGAAAAACCATCTCCATCGAGGTATAATGAAATACAATATAAAATATACAAGCGAATACCTTATGAAATTACAAATACATTAACACAGAGAAGGGGGAACTTCCTTGTGTTGGGTGTGTAGGACATGTGGATGCCATGACAGATAGATCTTATGAAGGTTTCCTTAGCTTAGCATTTCTTCCTGTCCACTTTTTTAGCATCCTGTGAAACCCAACTGGTAATTGGATTGGATGTTTCTTGTTGTTCTTTGGTCCATGTGTGTAATGATCGACTGGACATCCTGTGAAACCAAACTATGAATGATGGCTTGGTTGAGTTCATGATAAGCCTATCTGTTGGCTTGGCTGGTCCTTGTTGTAAATGTTGGCTTGACTGTGTACAATCTATGAATCCCAACTGCTATTAGGCTTGGTTGTGTGGCCTATGAAACCCATCTGTTGGGCTTGTTTCTTAGATAGTCTAATAAACCCAACTATGAGATGGCTTGGTTGTGTAGCCTGTAAAACCCATATGTTGGATTAACTGTGTGTTTCGATCTAGTTGTGTGTGAGTCTATAGTTCCCTAGTTCCTTGTGGAAATCATGACCATCTTGGGGGTGGCAGTGTTGTTGATATATTAATGAACACATTGGCCTATGGTTGGGTGGAACATTGTAGCAACATAGCTAGTTGCGGGACATATTAATCATCAAAAGAAGTATCTCTATTATGATTGTTTATTCCATGAATTTTCTTATGAGTTATTATGATCATGTTGAATGCTTATTGATGGTTAAGTAGAAGTTTACTTCTGTTATGTTTTTTTGCATTTTACTTATGTACACGCCCTATGTTTTTGCAATGCATTTGCATAAGTTCATGGAGGCTAGAATCCTGTTATAGAGTCAGGAGGCAGGTGACTTAGTGTTGTTTCCCCTTAGAATCTACCTGAGGGAGGCAGAAGGCGGAAGCCGAAAAGGGAACATTGAACATGGAATAATTGTTTTGTTTCTGCACCGCGGAATCCTCTCGTGGAAGGAGGAAGTAGGAGGGAAGAAGGGAAGTTGAAAACAAGGAAGAAAGTATGTTTTCTGATATCTGAAGTCCAAGGCTAGAAAGAAGAATTCAGAAGCGCAAAAAATTTCTAAGGAAAAGGTCAAGTTTCTGATTTCCAAATTCCGAAGTCAGAAAGAGGAAGTCAAAAGTGCAGGAAAAGGTTAAGGTCAAAATTTGTTTTCCCGATTTTTGAGTTCCGCAATGGAAAGGAGGAAAGTGGATAAAGGATTCTTTCATTTTCTATGTTTTTTATTTCTGATTTCTGAGGTCAGAAACGAGGAAAGCAAAAGTGCGGAAGGAGGAAGAGTTGTTGAGTGTTTTCATTTCCCATTATTCTTCTGATTTATGATTTCTGAGGTCGAAAGGGTAGAAATAGGAAGTCCAAAAGGTATAAGGCTAACAATTCACTTCGTTGAGGCTTTAAGTTTCTGAATCTCGAGTTCCGAGGTCAAAAAGGAGGAAGGAAAAAGGTGAAAGGAAAAATGTGCAAAGGACAAGTCCAGTGCGTTAACCATCATTATGGTTGGAGAATGTATCTATCAAGGGAGGAACGATTGTTGCAATGATTTCTAAGACTGAGAATGAAGGTTGAAGTGTGTGCTAATGTCCATGCCATATGTTTCAAAGGAGAAAAAGGGTTCTTGAAGTAAAAATTTTAATTTATCTTCATTATGGGGTATGGGGACGTTACAATTGTAAATAATTTTGATGGGGTAGATCTGGCACCAGCATCTGGCTCCTTCTGGGGATGGCACGCTCCTTGCGAGTTGTAAGAACATGCAGAACTTGCACATTCTATCCATTGGGATATATTATTCATTCCAAACCTCTGTAACTTATTCAAAAAATACCACTTATTCAAGCAAACTAACTAATGCATCTACCTCAAAATGAAGGAAAGAAAATACTTGGGAAGGGAGCTTATTTCCTATGCTACCCTACTTTAACGAGCTCTCCAATTTACTCAAGTAAATGTGAAATTCCATAGTAACCATTAAAGAAACTTCATGATTGAAATAATCTCATATCTGCCACTGATAAATATAAAATAATAGAGATACAATAGCAACAATAAAAACTTCTTCATAGAATCATACTCACCAGGAAATGTCGGTGAAATGATAAAATCTGAAATTTTTGGAAAATATGAATGATATGAATCCAAAAAGGCTTCTAGTGGATCCACCAAACCATGATCGGGAACATACTGATCCAAAGAAAATAACTTCCCATGCAAACTTTCCTCCTTGCTTAAAATTAGATGTCTTTCTTGTGCTTCCATAAGCAACTCTAGATCATTAAGAGTAACAATTTTGTTTTTAGGATGGTCACGGGATAATTGTACAGTAGAAATTAAAGCATAATGATAATGATCAGCTAATAATATTTAATTATATATACATTCATCTATTATCATATGCTCAAAATGATTTGGAAACTGGTCATAATCATAACATGCTTATCTATCCACAGAAAAAATATGAAAACACCGTAGAATTTTGTTCCAAATATAAATGATACTCATATTTTTTTGTTGTTCATGCACATGCATATTTTCAAAGTATTCCTGATCTCGAATACTATCGCAAGATTGGATATTCTCCTTGAGTTCTCTAGCATCCAAGTCTGGTCTTTTCTATTCATAGACTTGTTGATTCTTAGATTCATTTTCTTCTTGTAACAACTCTTGACTGAAATTTGACAAGATAAAATCATGAAAATCATTTAAAGGTAAAAATGACAGCTGATTTTTAATATCAATAGTAAGACAATGAAGAGTAGTTGCTCTTTCTTGGAAAAAAATATCATCATTCTCGGCATACTCTTTCTCATGATAATCATCTTTAATAATAGAAAAATTTGATCAATTAAATTCAAAATCTGAGAAAGAAAAATCTGAAGGAGATGGATTAGCATATTGAGGAAAATGCAAATCCAAATCAATTTATTCTAGTTCATATTATTCCTCGGATTCCCCTGTGTTCAAACTTGATTTTTGTTGTCTATAAACTTGTTCTTGTTTCAAATATTCATCTCTATTTTGAGTTACAAGCTTTCCATAAGCTCGTAAATTGTCTTCAACCTCTTTGGCATTTGAAAACATGTGTTGTATGGAATATGAATTCCTCTCTGATATGGAGGACTAACTCAGGATGTTGATGAGCTAATGTATAGTATAACATGGCAAGTCTTTATGAAGGTCTGATCTATGTAGGAATACTGACATAAGATCTTTGAAACCTCCAATTAAACTTAATAATATGTTCATCCTCTTCAATTTTCATGGAAAAAAACTCATAAGATATTGCTCGAAATATTTGTATTCACCCCAATAACTCAAAAAGACATCATGTAATTCTTCCCACGATCCAATTCAGTTGGCCTTTAAACTTCGAAACCAAGACTCATGACAACACCCTCATGTACAATTTCAACATTATCAATGAAATTATGAAAATATCCCAAGTGATGTCTATTGTGATATGGTGTTCTCCAATAGACCGAGGAAGATATGCAACAAAATTGGGAGGATAAGGATGTAATTTAGATGGAAACCTATGAGGTTTAAACATGTTCTATCTAATTCATTTATGGTTTTCATCATAACAATTCCTTTTTAACAACAATATCATTATTTTAAGTGGAATGGAGGGCCATGATGCCTTCAATGATACTCAAACATTGACTATGTTGTACTCCTAAAATAAAGTATTTATTGTTTCTGGGTTTCTTGTATGATTTCAAGCAATGCCCATTAAAAAATAGTGGGATTTTCTCATTGTCAAGGGTAATTAACTTGAAAAACATGATCCAAAACAACAGGAAATATCAGATCTGAATTCATTATTTGAATTTCCCAATGAAGCGGAAGACAAGCCCCCACCAGCTAGGTGTGAACTAGGAAATCTGAAGGAGAAAAATATGGTGCAAAGGGATGCAAAAAGTTATGAATTTTGGACTCTCTTGCAACATGATGAACTTGCATCCACATCAGAGGAGAGGCTTGAAATCATTCAGAATCCCAACCCCGCTATCACCATTGTGGATATCTATGAGCCATCTAGTATTGTAGGTGGGAAAGCAGAAAGAAATATTCATAAAGAGAAGTACAAGACACAACAAGAAAATTGGAGGAAAGAAGAAGGGGGTGATTTTTCTCAAGAGCCCCACTCATTTCCTTGGCCTTTGAAAATGGATAAAAATAATTTTCAAAATGCTTTACACCTTCTCCAAGACACACATTCTTCAGTGGCACACCAGTGTTTGATAGCTGCTTCATTGGAAGACCAATGTTCTCTTGAATCCAAGGAGGCGATGCAAAAGGCATTGTCTACAATACAAGGAGAACTCTTAAAATTGCTCTCTGATAGAGATGATTTGATTGAGGTTGGTGATGTGTTGCATGGAGCATCCTTGAAGGATGGAGAAGAAATTTGCAAGCTCACACAAGATTTATTGACCGCCCAAGATTCCTTGAAGAGCACTCAATGTGCACTCCAAGAATCCAAGGTGGAGATAGAGAAACTTCATGAGAATTTGAAAAGGTATTACCTACCCTCCTACACACCATTCAACCATATTCACAAGGATGATTGAATTCTTGAACAAAGGGAAGAATCTCATGAGATGGTGCATCATGAGATGCACTTAGATTTGCAGGTGCTTGTAAAAAGCTACGAGGAAGAGAATATTAGCCAAGCACTCATTGAGGTTGAGAGGAAGGATGAAGTGTTCTTATATACTATAAATATGGCTAATCACATTACTTATGGATCAGAAAATAAATTTACTTATTCATCCATTGATTGGGTGGATAGAGACACCTTTAAAGTGAAGAAGGTGGGAGATGAATAATTTAAATTCTGCAATAAATTTTTTGTTGTTGCCGACGATGCCTTGGCATGTTGGCAGTCACAAGGATTTAATTTGCATAAATTGGATACATTCCATACACATGCACATGAGGTGCATTCTGATTTTTTTGTGTTTGAGGACTGTACATACAAGTTTGATGAGAACCAAGCACTTGGTATTTTCCAAAACAAATTGGAATTGTTTCCTAAAAAGAATCTATTCCCCATGGGTGATTCATATGAGGATGAAGATGGGGCAGCCATAGGTTGGGTGGATAAGTATTGGAGAGATATGATTCATAGTTCTACCCACATTTCTATTTCAGCTTCATCAAGAGAGAATGAAATTTGGGAGAAGGAATTTTCCTTGGTGGTGCAACAAGAAGAGCTAGAGGATTTCCTAGATGTTCATGATGACTTGTGGAATTCACCATCAGCCTCACATCATCCACATATGAACATATTGCTGTCACTTGCTTCCATTCAACCACATGTGGATTGGGTGGAATATTACATGTCACACATGAAGTCTTCTTGCAGAAAAATTTCTGCTCATGAGCAGTGGAAGGTAGTTGAGCAATCAAATTGCCAAGAGGAATTGATGAGAAAAACATCTTGCATAAAGTGGTATTGGTGGAGGAAATACACACCATTGGATGGATTCTTGTACCCTATGACTAGTGGCAGAGAGTTGAGCCATTGGAAGTGTTCACATGGAACTTTTGGTTGGAGTGTCAGTACCCTCTCAGATTGGATGATGGGACACTTGCATTTGTGGAGATAATTGTGATACATCATCTTATTGTGAGCGGTTTGGGAATCCTTGTTGCTTCAATGATGCCTATAATCATTGGGATTGGACATGGGACTTACAACTATGTATTTGCAGAAACATAATTGTGAGATTCAATGCTAATGTGCATCAAGCACATAAGGAACTTTATATTGGGTGGGGAAGTTTGACAGATTTCCAACTTTGCATTGAGAATTTCCATTTTTCGGTTGAGTGGTATGATTTCCAAAGCATGAATGTCATTTCATGTGATGATAAATTTGTATGGTGGATTCTAATGTTTGGATACTTACAGTTGAGGAAATGGGATTCAGGAATAAATTGGCTTGATAAGTTGTGTGGGAAGGTAGTCTCACTAAAGGGGGTGCAATGCAAGCAATGGGACCCTGGAATTGCTTGTTTTGGAGAAACTTTATAGGATGACTTCATGGAGAAAGTCAAACTTTTTGAACAATGGATTCATGCTCCAGTACTCCTACATGATAAACAAATTTGTAGCACTCTAGAGTGCTTCTGCTTGAGGACAAGCAGATTTGGGAGGGGAGGACTGTCATGTCGCCATATTTTGGGACATTCAAAGTGTTGACCATGATGAAATTCCTAGGGGCTGAAATTGACATTAATTATTATTACTATGAAAAATATTGCTAATAATTGTTCTAAGGCATGTATTTAATTTTATTTCAGCAATTTTATTTATTATGCACAATAATGATGTCGAATTAAGGCTTCCATGTCAGGAGGGCACATTGGGGAAAGATAGGTAACTTGCCTTGGTAAAAATAAGAGATTCCATGACAAAAGAAAATAGGAGAATAAAGGGAAGTTGCCTAAAAGCAGAAAAAGCAGATAGAGGTAAAAGCAGGAAAGTTTTTGAAGGAAATAAAAAATTTCTTATGACCCAGGAAAAGCAAAAAGATGCAATAACTCAAAAGAGGAAGATTTTGACTAAGGGAGGGCACAATTTCTAATTATGAAGGGTGATTTGTACTTGGAAACAATTCCACATGGTCCTACTTTCCTAATTTGCCAAAGGGGGTGCTTTTGTGGCTAGGGTTAGGTCACCATGGGGTTGACTTGCTCTCACAGATCACCATTGGCCTCAAATTACTAAGCAGGTCATCCATAATTCTATAAAAGATGAATTTGAACCCATTGATTCAGTTTTGATGATTTGATATTGTGTTTATGCTATGTGAGCATACTATCTGAGTGTTGTGCCTCAGACCATTGGGTGATGATCCCGAAAGCCCTCCTCCCTTCTCTTCCATTTCCCTTTCTTTATATTGGAGGTCTATGGAGCACTAATGTAAGCTAATGAATCTTGTTTCAGAAGTATATTACAGCCTCCATAAATTTCATGTTGAGCTCTAGTGAAGCCCATGCTTCACTTATGCTCACAACCCCTTGCTAGTCATGATTCAGACCTCCTACCCCTTAATTTTGGAAGCCTTTTTGTAATGGTCAGTCAATAAAGTTATTTCTATTCTGTACTATCAATATATTCTGAAAATTACATTTATCAGGTGGAGATATCTCAGACCCTGAAGAATATTATCTCAGTTTCATAAAAAGATCATATTTCATCAGTGTATGGGGGGATTGAGTGAATATCAGTGTTGTAATGAATATTTCATGATGGGGAAGGGATTGAAATAAGTATTCATGTTTATATATATCATATTTATCTCTATTATAAATATCATGTTTCACAGAATTGGATTTAAGATGATTTAATAGTTTTTTTAAGATCCTAGCTAGATTACTAGTTTTTAATAACTAGTTTTGGTAAAATTGATGTAAAACCATTTGTGTTAACTCAATATGATATCTGTTAGTTCATTTTGGTCAATAACAGGCCCATATTTCCATATAAAACTCAATAACCATTTTTATTTGGGTATGTACCACCTTTTTGGATCCTCCTCTACGCAAGGTTTTCCTTGGCCAAAATTGTCGTAAAACCCCAAATTCATCGAAAAATTATTAGAACCTTCCAGAATCTCTTAAAAATGTATAAAAAAATTTCAATTTTCAATTTTCCATAAGCCCCTGGTTGAAATAGGTAGAACTGCTCTCCTTAGTTGCACGGTTTGGCTGCCTAAAAGCGTGGTAGTAGGTTTCTGCGGCGCGGATTCTGAAACCTAAATGGCACCAGATCTAAATGTGTTAGGGGAGATTAAATTCAATGTCTGAAATATCTTTGTTTTCTTCCCATTGTTCACTCTTTTCCTCTGCAAAATCTCCCAAAAGAAACCCTTGTTTTTGCCAATTTGAGAAGGCTCTGTGTGAACCCCTTAAATTTCAAAATTATTTAAGGAAAATTACAGAATTAAAGTGTTCAAGTATGTACACTATAATTAGGACATTACACCTATTTCTAAAATTGTATTCCACTTCATATGGGACTAGCCAACAAGTTTTCAAATTCTAGAAATTGTGAGTCATATAGTAGATCCCAATACCTTATCTAAAATACTTTTGTTTTGATAAATAGGTTGTTCCAATGATCCCATTGTTGTTGTAGGGTATATGTATGTTTCTAATCTTGTTCCTTGAACTTTTTTAACAAATTGAGATGAGTTAAACATTTTTTTCTATGCAACAGTAATGTTCATACCCAATTCTATAGTTGGTCGAATAGTTTTAATTTTGAACTGAATTGGAAAACATCACTATTTTTCGTAAACTAGGTCTTAGGGAGTCAATTTATTGATGTTTTACATATTGTATGATAGGCCTAGATAGCTCCAATTATAAGTTTTTCCTAGTATCAATGACGGAATTGGATTTTAGTTGTCAAAACATTTGCTATTTCCTAGTTGGTGATTTATGCCTATTGATTTTCCTATGGATGCTAATAAATGGTTTTCCTATCGTTTATTATATATATATATATATATTCATGAGATTTATGACCAATTTGATAATTTGGAAGTAAATTGAGCTCCTATATTGGAGACAATTTCTCTAGGAACACCAAATTTGGTGAAAATGTTGTCATATAGAGATTCAACAACTCTCTTTTTTTAATTTTTAAGAGGATACATTTCCACCCAATTGGTCATTTATTAAATGCACAAAACAACGTATTTTAATTAATTTTAGGGAGGGACAATATGCCCAACAAAGTCAATTCCCCATTTTTGAAATGGCTTGATAGAAATCTGTAGTTCAAGTGTCATTTCCTCATATATGGTTGGTCCTCCAATTCATTGATAATAATCATATATACTAACATACTCTTTGGAAGCCTTATGAAGAGTTGGTTATAAGTAGTTGGTAGAGAGGATTTTATTTCTAGTTCTTTTGTAGCAAAATTCCGTCAACATGTCTAATCATGGGATCTTTTTAAAATATCATACACCTAATCCTCTCAAAAATAGTGATAGAAAATATGATCAAGTTGAAGCTTAAATAGGTAACCCTTTATTCATGTGAATGTATCACTCTTCCTGATAAATGTTGATTTTTCCTAAGAGATGAAATTCTAGGGAAACTTGTTTTCTACCAAATACTTTGCAATGTATATGAAACATGGTGTGGGAATAGAGACAGAAAAACAAATGTTAATTATGAAATGAATAATCAATTGGGTCATCTTCATTATCTCAATCAAGTTAGGACAAGGAATATACAACAACATTCTCATGAACAAAATTATCCATTATAGTAATATCAAATTATTTTAAAATCAATAACCATTGAATAATTATGCCATTTATAATGGGTTTGTTCATAAGATATTTGATAGCATAATTATCAATATGGAAAAAAGGATGTGTGGTTCCATAATGGAAAAAACTAGTGCCAAAACTCCTTCTCTATCACAATGTAGTTCAACTTTTCATTCACAAGGTTATTACTTATATAATAAATAGCATGCATGGTTGTTTATTTATTTTATACCAAAAATGAGTCAAAATAATTATTAGATGCATCAATAAAAATATGAAATGGTAATTCCCAGTTAGGTGCTTTCAAAAAAGAATAATATGTTAACTTCTTTTTTAGCATCTAAAAGTCTTGCTTCGAGGATGGTGTCCAAGCAAAGTATGCATCCTTATAAAGGATAATAAAAGAGATATATTATACTATGAGAATTGATTCACAGTTGGATCTAAGAGCCAAGGAAACTCTCACAATTATATATTATTCACAAAATATACAGAAAATAGCTTAAAGAATGAAAATTGCATACACACATGAGGTCAATAACAAATATTATTATGACTGTCCAACATGTAACTATGTATGTATCAGGTATATTGTACAATAGAAAAAAATAGTGAGGCCTTGGAGTCATTTGGATGCATACAAGTGTCAGCTCAAGATTTGACCATCAAATACCCCTAGGTGGACCAATGAGCTTCCAAATCATCCCAAATGGTCACGAATGCATGTGTGAACATGAGAAAGGAATTTCAGAACATAAATGGAGGTATGACAGGCATTGGTAAGCACATGGCTGAGTGAGAACTTCTCTAGGAAGGAAATAAATTCCCAAGGAAGGCCCAAAACCACTTAAAACATGCACTAGCGCCTCAAGTCAAACAAAATCCATGAAATTGGGGATGGGGAGCACATGCTGGTCGACTGTAATCAATGTGGGTTCTTGTTTTTTTAAAATAATCAACCTGGAGCACCTCATTGTGCAGAATGATCAACCAGGAATGCCTCAACTATGAGTAAATAACCAATTTCCCTAACTCTAAACCATAGAATCACTGCATGAATGAAAATGAAATGTGCCTAAGGTATATGACCATGGTACAAAGGTGGATTATAGATATAACACCCCACCTTAATACTTACTTAGTATGGATTAACTAAAAATATCACGGATTCCTTGGCAACAAAGGATGAAGTCACCTAATACAACAGAAAAGTTTATTTGTCCATAAAAACAAGCTAAGAAGGAAAACCACATGGGAACAAAACCTCCCTTAAAAAATGGACATGGAGAAAAAAGTCTAAAACTGAATGGTATCCATCACCATGTATCACCCACTCTCAGAAAGGATCTCAGATAAGTAAAGGTATTCACTATGAATCACTTGGTGAAAATGTCAGCAGTTTGCTCTACAGATGGGAAATATTTCAAGTCTATCACGTGATCATGCACTAAGATCCGGTTGCAGTGCATGCATATCTCAATGTGTTTGGTCCTCTGTCTCTACATTGGATCAATGGAAATATTGATTTCACTATTATTTTCAAACCAAATGACTATGGGTGAATCAAATTCAACTCCAAGTTCCCAAAGAATACCTTGCAACCACACACATTCCATAGATGCATTCACTGCTCCTTTGTACTCAACCTCAGCTAAAGATAGGGAGATGGTGTGTTGTTTCTTGCTTGACCATCATATGGGACCATGTGAAAGAATGAATACAAAACCTGAATTGGATTTCATGTCAATGGGAACTCAAGGCCAATCAGAATCTATAAATCCAACTAGTTCTAATGGAGGAGCAACAACATAGTGTACCCCGAGGTGTTGGGTTCCTTGCACATAGTGAAGGATCCTCTTGGATTCCTTCCAATGGATCTCATGAGGATGTTTCATATACCTTGCTACAACGCCAACAGAATATGCCAAATCAGTTCGAGAGTGTGTTAGATACAACAAAATCCTGACTATATGTCTATATGATGAGTTTTCCACCAATGGAGACTCACCAAACTGACCTATTTTGATACTAGAAATGAATGGGAACTTGGATTGCTTACATTCAGACATTTTAAACTTCAATAACAAGTTTACAGCATATTTTTTTCCAACCTTGATCCCTTGCTAAGATTTCTCAATTTCCAAATCAAGAAATTGCTTCAAAAATCCAAGATCGTTCATGGAAAACTCGTTATGAAATTGTGGAAATTGAACCCAAGAGATAGATCAATTACACACAAAATTGCTAATCAAACATGCAAAATTCACACAAAAGGAGACTAAAATTGGAGCATAACTTAATCCTGTATTGAATAAGTGTACATAAGACAACCATAAGTAACAGGCTTCTCAAATATATAATTACATGAGAGATTCAAAAGCACTAGGTTTATATTCAAATTGGTCAAAAGGCAGGCTTACTAAAACAAGTCAAATCCCCCATAGGTGCAAAAAGGAATTTCCAAATCCATGAAGATCCTCAAAAATTATCTAAAGGAAGTTGGAAAGCTAATAAGTGGTGGAAATACAAATCATTCATGCTTTTGTATGGATAAAAGGAAGGAGGATGATGTGGTCAAAAAACAAGGCAAGTTCCCCTAGACTAGCTTTTCCTTTATGCCTTTAAACTGTTGTAAAGAAAGGAAGCTTTCAGAAAAGGCATATATGCACTTTAAGGAACCAAAAATAAAGAAGGCATGCTAAGTATGTTTCCAGGATGATTCCAAAGTGCTCCATGACCCAGTTTAGTAAGTATTGACTTCTAGGAACATGTAGAAATCAATTAGCATAGAGAGGGAATCTAAGAATCTAGGAATAAGACAAAAATGATTTAATTAATGTCAAATATGTGTAACTATGTTTTTATTATTATAACAACCCCCCCCTTGATCCTGAATTTATGAGTAAATATCAGAAAATTATAGGGCATAGCAACAAGGCTTAGTCACCCTTTTACATACTGCATGTCCATACAACCAAGGAAAGAGGCAAAAAACTAGTGGGAAAATCCTCTCTTAAACATGGGAAAGAAACAAAATTTTGGAAATCTTGTTACCAATCATTATTCACCACATTATGAAGAATTTCCTGGAGTGATTTCATATTATTGAAGGTATTCTAACATAATACTTTGGTGAAGATATCTGCTACTTGTTCTGAAGATGCGCAGTAGAGTATAACAATGGTACCATCATGCACAAGATCCTTAATATAGTGCATATGGATCTCAATGTGCTTGGTTCTTTTTCTTTGAACTGGATCAGTGGAGATTCAGATGGTGATTTTATTGTCATAATAGATGACTATTGAAAACTCTGATTCGAAACCACATCCTCCAAGTATCCCCTTCAACCATAAACATTGAGTAGTTGCATTTAGAACTCCTCTATACTCTGCTTCTGTAGATGAGAGAGCTATGGTACTCTACTTCTTACTTGACCAGCTGATTGGTACTTATGCAAGCATGAACACATATCCTAAGGTATAATTTTGATCTGTGTTGTCACCTTCCCAATCAGTGTTAGTAAATCCAACTAGATCTAAGTCAGATTTTTCTTTGTAGAAAATCACTTGAGTCCTTGTTCCCTGAACAAATTTTAGGATCCTCTTGGATTCTCTCCAATGGATCTCATGAAGCTGATCCATGTATCTTGAAGACACAATAACTACATAATATAATTCAGGTCTAGTATGTGTAAGATAAAGAAAACACCCAATCAACTGCTTATGTAGTGTGTTATTTACCATAGGAGAAGAACCTGCTTCTTCAAACTTAACTCCTGAATGGAATGGAGTCTTTCTTGGATTGCAATATTTCATGCTGAACTTGATGAGAAAATATGAAGCATACTTTGACTGATGAACCTGGATTTCATGTTGGGATTGATAAATTTCAAGACCCAAGAATTGGCTCAACAATCCCAAATCTGTCATAGAAAAGGCATGGTTCACTGCATCCTTCAAGGAGGAAATCTCTTTCTTTGAAATTCCTGCAATCAGTAGGTCATCAACATCAAGAAAAATAATCATTAAATAACCATGAATCAGCTTCAAATAGACATTAGGATCATACTTGCATTGAAAAAAGCTCAGTGACAGTAGAAAGCCATCAATCTTGGCATACAAAGCCCTGGGGGCTTGCTTGACTACATACAATGTTTTCTTTAACCTGCACACTAAATATGGATTAGATACAAAAAAAATTGTTTGATGGATATAAATCTCTTCATTCAGATCTCGATTCATAAAGGCACACTTTACATCCATGTGATGTACTTCCCATTGCTTCGAAGCTGTAATGGCTAGAGCAAGCCTTATGGAGTCCATCTTTTTCACTGGTGCAAAGGTCTAATTGTAATCAATACCATGTACCTAAGAGTAGCCCTTTTCTACCAATATTGGATTATATTTCCAAGGTGAATCATCAAAAACAAACTTAGTTTTAAATACCCACTTACACTTCAGTAGCTTTCTCCTTGGGGGGGCATGAACCAATTCCCATGTGTTGTTCTTCAAGACCAAGCTGAATTATTATTTCATGGATTTTTTCCATATTGGATCATGTGATACATATTCATATGTATGTTGATCAGAATCTATCATCAAATAACACTTCTCATCAAAGAGTGGATCTTTCACACGAAGGGCACTCTCAAATTGAGATCTGGTCCTCCTAGTGTCATTAGGATTTCCAGCTAGTTCCCCAGCTACATGAATGGTCCTTTATTCCCACTTTGGTCTTGTATGGATGTTAGGATCTGCAATTAATTCATCATCATCATTATCAGAGATATCAGAATCAGAAAACTCATTAGTCTCTTCACTTACAAACAATGGCTGTGGTGGTGAAGAGGACTCTCCAACTTCAACTACTGCTAAAGGCTCTTCTTCCAACTGAACACTTATTTCAATGAACTCTTTGTTAGTGCTCAATTTTATCATATTATACCCTTTTGAATCTTCAAAATACCCAGCAAACAGGCACTCTTGGCTTTGGGGTTGCAAAGACTTCATCTTTTCAGTTGGAATTCCAGCCCAAGGCTTTGAGCCAAAAACCCTAAAAATGGGTCACACTTGGCTTGTGCCCACTCCAAGATTTGAAAAGATTCATACCATAAATTTGATTATGTGGCACCTTATTCTAGATTTAGGATGCACGTTTTATATCCTAGGCCCAAAAATTTGGTGGCAATGTTTTAGCCTCCATCATGCAAGTTGCCATCTCCTTCAGTTATCTATTCTTTCTCTCAGCAACACCATTTTGCTATGGTGTGTAGGGAATAGAATGTTGCATCTGGATACCTATATCTTTGTAATACTGGATGAAATCATACTTGACATACTCACCACCATTGTCATATCTAAGGATCTTTAGTTTCCTCCCAGACTGGTTTTCAACCAAGGCTCTAAAGACTTTGAAGAGGTCAAAAACTTCAGACTTATGCTTTAGGAAGTAAACCCAACAATACCTAGAAAATTCATCTATGAAGGTGAGTGCATATTTGTCTTGAATCATTGACATATGAGAAAATGGACCATCAATTTCACTATGGATTAACGCAAGAGGTACAGAGGTTCTCTGATGACTAGCTCTCTCATACTTGTGCTCTGGGTGTTTTCCTAGGATACAACCTTGATGAATTACCTTAGAAAACTTGTTCTTTGGTAGCCCTATGACCATGTATTTGTCACTCAAATCAGAAATATACTTGTAGTTAATATGGCCAAATATTTCATTGCAAATATTGCTTTCTTCATTAGAATGAGTAAGAAGAGCAGAGGGGTTTGAGAAGGGTAGAAAATGGGAAAACTTGTATACCTTCGAAGTGTGATCAACAACACCTTTTTCTATGACTTTAGATGAATTTCATTGGAGACCTAGTGTGAGTCATCTGATACACTGACAAGAGATTAGAGGAAAGACCTGGAACATACAACAAATTATTGAAATTACCATGGTCAAGATCAATCCTACTCTTTCCCATACCGTCAGTCAGAGTTTTATCTCACAAAACTATTGGTGGAACTTTCAACATGTCAAGAGAGTAAAATATCTCCCTTATCGAAACCATATGTCTGGAAGATACAAAATCAATGATGAAGCTAGGTGAGCTTGACATGCCAACAACCAAGGAATGTACTCGCTGCTTGTCTTTTGAATTTGATCCTCCTTCCCTCTTCTTTGAGAAATCAGGAAGGGAGATGTTGTTCTTCTCCAGGAGTTGGGTCAATTTGTCAATTTTCTATTTCATACAAGAGCTCTCAGGATGATAGCCCTTACTGCAGTATGCACACTTGCTCATTTCTCCTTTTTTCTTCTTCTTCGAGGGGATCTTCTTGGAGCCTGAGAACTCCTCTTGAGACTTTTCCTTGTCTCTCTTTTGCTCATGTGTCTTTGTATCCTTTTTCTTTATTTTTGAATCCACCTTCGAATCTCTAGCAACCAAATCTTTGTTTTTGGAAGTTTTGATGGTGCCCATCATCACCAATTTATCTTGCTCCCGAGTGAGGGATTCCATGAACTCAACAAGCTTAGGAATATTCTAGGTTCGAGCTATTAATTTAGTGGCATAGAAGGTAGAAACAAACACTGAATAGTCAGGACCAAGCTTTGAGAATGGTCAAAACTAGTTTTTCCTCCTTCTTTTCAATCCCACATTGTTTTAACTACAAAACAAGGGCCTTAAACTTGGTAAAATAGAGTTGCAATGATTCGAAGCTACAAGGATTCAAGGAGATCAATTCAATCTTGATTTGATGTCCTCTCATCTCATCTGTCTTTACAAAAATATCTTCAAGATTCTCCCACACCTAATTAGGATATTTCAATGAACCAATATTAAATAGGGGGTCTCTTGAAATACTCAAACACAAAAGACCATAGGCCTCATCCCTCATATTGTGCCATTTGATTTTCTATGTAGCTAGATTGGGCTCTGCCTCAGTAGCCATGGTAACCTGGTAGATACCTTTCTCTCTCAACAATATCTCCATCTCATCTTTCCATTCGAAGAAATTGAATGGAGTCAAGATGATTCTTTGAGATTGATCCATATCTCAACTCCTGTGCCCTTCAGTCAGCAGAATGCCCTCCCGGTAAGTGATACCGAACCTGCAATAACAATTTGGAAGGAGATAAATCCATCTACAAAGGCTCTGATACCATGTGGAAATTGAACCCAAGATATAGATCAATTACACTCACAAAATTGCTAATCAAACATGCAAAATTCACACAAAAGGAGACTGAAATTGGAGCATAACTTAATCATGTATTGAATAAGTGTACATAAGCCAACCATATGAAGCAATAGGTTGCTAAAATATATAATTACATGGGAGATTCGAAAGAACTAGGTTCGTCACTGCCTAAGAACCAATAACTACTAACAGTTACTTTAAACAGTAGTACCTAGAACTGAACATTTGTAAATCTCTAGTTCTATATAAATTATTTTTTTACCTTCATAGTTCCATGTTAAGGACTTTGAATTTAGTAGTTTATGTTTTTGAAAAGACAGGAAAAAAAAACTATATCTAAAACTGATACTAAGTATGTTTTTACTGTCTTATGACAAGTAGGAAATAACTTCAGTTGAGATCGAGGCTTACTTAGCTTATAGCTAATGAAGTGAAGTGGTGCTTCTTTTACAGGTTATATACAGGTAAGCAGTTTTGTTACCAGTAATTCCAGATCGAGATTAACAATCAACTAACATAAAATAAAATGCTAGTTAAATTAATTTTTTTACAGCCTGAGCCAAGAAAGAGGTATCGTTGATCTTTATTGCTAGAAACCTAAATAATTGTTAGTAATAACAATATTTCAATAAATTGGATTTAGTTTTGTTACGCTTACTATCATAGAACTTGTTCATTTAACTTTCATCCTGTGATTTTCAATTGAAAACCTGTATGTAATTCTACTATATGTATCTTGTGGAACATATTTCTTTCTACCATTAAATAGTTACAGTAACCTAGAAGATCTAGGATCCAATTGTGGTTGTAAAAATAATTTGGCCTAAACTAAACATTAACACTAGTACTTGGTAAATAGGACTATTTATAATTATTCAAGTACCTTTCAAAACTTGAAATGTTTTATTACCAATGTTTTTCTTTAAACTAAGTGTTAATAATTTTTATCATAAGGGAAGAAGAAGTATTCGTCATAGAGGTCTACCCTATTTTCCTTTATATGGATTCTCATCTCATACAGGTTTTAGTAATGAATCATACACTAGTATTCGTAATTCAATGCCTAGACTAAAGTCCTAGCTAGATAATCTCTATAGTTACAAGTATATACATATCATTGATTCATTCTCCATTTTTGTATCTTCCTAGAATCAATTACTAAGAATTATTTAATATGAGAGAAATCATGAAGACGTATAAGTTTTCTTATACCTTTTTTTTAAGATTTTAGCTTATGTTAAAGACCCTAGTTTTGTGACTACCTCCCATACTATTTATTTTGGTTAAAAAAAACATAATAAAAAACAATGTTAAAGAAACCATGATAAATTACAATATGATAATGACTTTTATACAATATTATGTGTAGGATTGAACGAGGGTCTCAAACTATAGTGCCAAACCCATCCTTTGCAAAAATATTTGGAGCTACGTGGTTGATGCACATTCGATGGGGTTTTGAATTTGGAGTTTTTGTTATAAATTCTCTCTAAACCCTAAAATATCGCCTTTACCCTATCTTTTATCCTGCTCTGGAAGAGAGGCCGCAGGCTCATGGCCGCTCAGCCTGTTTGTTACTCCACATAGTGAACTTCCTCATCACCAGTCTTATTTTTAAACTGTAGTAAGATTTGCACTTGGGAAAACAATGTCTTGTTTTGAGGATATACCCTTTGTTGTCATTGCTCAGCTCTGAAATAATGGTACTTCTCTCATTACAAATCCTCTGCGGGTGTTTTTAGTTAAACCCTGGCACTTTGGTGATATGCAGAAGTGAAAATGGCACCTGGGTTGTTGTTATGTAATCTTATTGAAATCAGGTTAATAGTTCTTGTTGTTTAACTCTCGGTGTGGCGTATTTACCCATCGTGGCTTGGGTTTCAGTCTTAAGTTCTGTATATCACATTACTTGTTGTCAGATTTTTCTTAATGCTCGTCGATCTCTGAAGGGAAACTGAGGGTTTTAAAGTCAGCGCTATGTTCTGTAACTTCCTGATGGTGCCTTCTTGGATCTCGTTGTCTTTTCAAAAGGTAGATATGGTTTTAAAACTCGTCTCTTAACAACAGAGATAAAGGATAAATACAGGTATGAAAAATTATTTTCAATTCTAAACATTATTGCATTGTTTATTTAATTTCTTTCATTATTATCAGTGGTATTAATAACTCTTGTTTTTGTGCTCAAACCTTTTACAGGATGCACTTTAAAGGATAACCGGGGGTTGAAAGATGTAAAGAGAAAGGACTCCACAAAAATGATTCTCCTGGTAAGCCTCGGTTTCACTGAGGTTCTCCTACAGTGGTTTATAGTGTTAATTTTTGTTGATGGAGTTTGTAGTTTAATGGTTCTTGAACTTGGTCGTGATGTACTATAATGTAAAAGCTTGGACAGGCCAGGGGCCATTACATGATGAAAGGTTCAAAATTTTAAGAATCCCTAGTGGTTGTTTTAGCAAAGATGGGTTAGGGCTTTCATAGCCAAGACAACTGTCTTGTCTATTGTAAATCTTGTTTGTGGTGATGATACTTTTTGAACAGGATTTTACACCTTGACTTGTAATGTAAAAAGGCCATAGGTTCGTAACTATTTTAGTTTAGTTTTTGGTTTTAAATGATTGTTTTCAGCCTGCAATTGGTTGACTATAACTATGTTTTGATAATATATTTATACACATTTTCGTTACTTTAATTATTATTGTTGTAATTAATCTTTTAGAGGTTTGGGGTTAAGTAAAATTTCTAGTTAGTTTGTTTTTCTTTTAAGTAAATTATATGCTGAGGGTTTCTAACAGTGGGGGTATTTAAATAGTAACTTAGTTATTAATATTAGTAATGATTTCTGTAATAAATAAAATAGATGAAAGGATATTGACTGAATAACTTAATTCTTTCATGTAATCTCTGAGATTGAAATTATACTGTTATTTTTTTTTAATAGTTACTCATGGATAAAGTATGTAACTCCATACACTCATCTAATTGATGCTTATGGTTGTATGGAATAGAGTAGAGAGATTTTGAATTTATTTTAAATATGAAAGGAACAACTCTTTTAAATAGGTTATTTTACAAACCCTAATTCTTCTTAAGATAATTACAGAGTTAGTATTTCATTCTTGGTTTACCCTAGTTTGCATTTTCCCTTAGATGAATTAATTTAGTAAATGTTTAGCCTTGCATACTATTTCTTTTAAGTTATCTTAGTTATGTTAATTTCTTTTTTATATCTTATCTGTTTATTATTAAAATATTAGACTTATAATAATAATTTTGATTTACTGTGTAAATTATTACAGAGACTATTGTTTTATACCGTTAGCTCTTTCCTAACTGTTTTTGTTTATTTTGTTCAAGTAATCTAACAAAATGAAAAGTATAAAAGAAAGCATACAAACAATTTATACATATGAACTTGTAGAAGTTAACAATTTCATATGCATGCATACTTCATTCAAAATATTTATATGAATCTAAACTAATCTATTGTACTAGAGTACTACCTTATAAAAGGTGTGGAAAAATATAGTTTATGTATTTTCTTTCTATCTATCAATTAAATTAGACATTCTTCTAATAATTTACCCTAATCTAGCTAGTTTAGAAATTACTATCTTTTCACAGCATAAACATTTCTCCTAACTAACCCTAGCAGCAATATGAACAAAAGCATACCATATCATTGATTAATCGAAAACTTTCCAGATAACAGTGAATACTTAGATAGCTGAATAAAACAAGTAGAACCCGGAAATATAGATGAGGTGACAACAGCTTAAGGAACATGTTCCTCCCAACCAACTCCTGGAGAAAAGATGGACTACAATTCTCAGGATCCTCAAGCTTGTCTCCTGGTCCACCTGGTAGAGGTACTGGGTGAGAGATGTAGTCTAGTAATCCTCTGCAACTCCAGTGAGTGTTCAACAGTAAGTCAGTTCTGCATGCAACAGTATGAATTCAGCTTAGAATAGCTGCACTAGTTCAAGTCCTCAGCACTTTTCCACTCAAACATACTTCAGCTAGTCCCCTCCATTGAATTTTCTGTTGCACTTCATTCACTCAGAATGTTCACCAATCTAGAATGAGCAGCCTTAGTTGTCTTCAATGGAAAGTTTTATTAGCATTCCTAGGCCTTTTGGGTCAGTTTTTACTTAATGAGCCACCTGCTCTTGTTCCACTTTCTTGGGGAATCATGAGCAAAAATATAGGAAGTTACCACCTACAACAACTAGCAGTAGTTTCAGGATGCTATCAAATGTCAATCTTCTCTCAACCTAGCCTCCTCCACCAAGTGACCAGTAAAACACTCATTTAATAGCTTCCCTAAGCTATTGTCTCATCTTTCATTTATTTATTAATAAAATATTCTACAATTACATTAAATTATTCTTAACCCCACTTGGTCATTAATTAAAAACTTTAACATAAAATATAACATAATGTTTCTTAAAACATAAAAAATGTTTTGCAAATTGGGGCATGTGACATACACACCCCCTTAATTTATAACATCATCCTCGATGTCATTTATTCTTCATCCTCAGAATTGCCCTGGAATAGAAGATATGCATCCCACATATGACTCTCCAATTCCCAGGTGACTTCTTCTAGACTAAGGTGCTTCCATTGTGCCTTCACCTGACCAATGGTGTGATTCCAAAGCAAGATATCCCCCCTTTGGAGGATACAATCCGGTTCCACCAGAAAATATCCTCCGGGCTCCACCTGCACATTATTCCAGTTAATGATATGAGTAGCATCATGTACATATTTTTTTAACACAGAAATATGAAAGACATTATGGACCTTCAAATTTGGCAGTAAAGCCAACTGATATGCTACCGGTCCTATTCTGGACAATATTTCAAAAGGTCTGCAATATCGGGGTGCTAACTTAGCACAACTTCCTAATCTCATAGAACTCTTTTTATGCCTCACCTAAATAAAGAGATGCTCACCAACCTAGAACTCCTTTTGAGTTCGTTTAAGATATTCTTGACTTTTCTGTCGATCTTGCACAACTTTCAAGTTACCTTGCACATATTTTACAATTAACTCCATCTCTTTTAATAGTTCAAGTCCTAATACTAACTTGTCAACTAGATTTATCCATGAGATGGTGGTATTACAGTTCCTTCCATACAAAATTTCAAAATGACTATATCTTGCTGAAGCTTGGTAGTGATGGTTGTAAGCAAACTCTACCAAGTGTAAGTAATATTCCCATTTACCTAGTTGTTCTTTTACATACTTTCTGAGCAGATATTCCAATACTTGATTCACTCTTTTAGTATATCCATCCATCTGAGGATGGAAATAGGTACTGAAATTTAATGTAGTATTTAGTCCTTTAAACAAAGACTTCCAAAAGTTGCCCGTAAACTTGGGGTCTTTGTCTGAAATCATTACTTTCGGTATTCCATGTAAACAAAAAAATTTGTTTTAGGAATATATCAGCAATATTCACAGCTTTGTAAGTAGTTTTTACAGGTATAAAATGAGCTTCCTTGCTTAGTTTATCGACGACTACCATTATTGAGTCATTCAAGTTTTGATTTCTAGGTAGTCCTATAATAAAATCAAGGGTGATTATCTCCCACTTCTAGCTAGGAATAGGTAATGGCTAAAGTAACCTAGCTGGATGCTGGTGTTTAATGTTTGCTTTCCGACATTCAAATCACTTTGCAATGTATTCTGCCAGTTCATTTTTCATGATTGGCCAAAAATAATCCTTTCTTAAGATAGTTATAGTCTTCTGATAACTAGGATGTCTTGAGTAAGGAGTCTTATGAATTTCATTTAAAATTAATAACTTAATTTTAGGTACATTAGGTATATATAGTCTATCTTTATATAGTAAGAATCCCTTTTTTGTTTAAACTATATCCTGCACTTAAACTTTCAATTAAATTTTCTATTACTTTTGATTGTAATTTCTTATAATTTTCATCCAAAATTATTCCTTCTTCTAGTTGTTTTTCTAAATCTGTTTTATATGTGCTCATTGCTGCTACAAAATTTAATTTTTCATTCATGCATAAAGAATCAACAACCTTATTTTCTTTTCCCTTAATATGCTGGATTTCAAAATCATACTCGCTAAGAAAAGCTAGCCACCTAGCTTGCTTAGCGTTTAAGTTAGTTTGATACAACAAATATTTTAACCCTTTGTTATCTATCATTAATATAAACTTTCTTTTGATTAAATGATGGTGCCACATTTTTAAGGCATGTATGACAATAGCAAATTCTAAGTCATAGGTCGCATAGTTTTTCTCATGAATCTTCAGCTTCCTAGACTCATATGCAATGACGTGTCCTTCCTGAGTTAAAACTCCACCTAAATCATCATTGCATGCGTCAGTACATACTATAAAGTTTTTATTAGGATCCACAATTCTTAAGATTGGTGTGGCGGTTAATAATGTTTTTAAAATTTTAAAACTATCCTCACACTTTTGACTCCACTCGAATTTCTTCCCTTTCTTCTGTAAAGAAGATATGGGATTTGCAACTCTTGAAAAACATTTGAAAAATATTTGATAATAGCCATTAATCCCCATGAATAATCTTACATTACTTACGTCTTCTGGGACTGGCTATTCTTCGATTACCTTTATCTTTTCTGGATCAATAGAAATCCCTTCTTTAGTCACTACATGACCCAGATACTGTATTTTATCTTTAAGAAATCACATTTACTGAACTTTGCATAGAGCCGGTGTTCTTGTAATTCTTGTAAAACAATTTTTAATGCTCTTCATGTTCTTCTTTAGTCTTTGACTAAATTAAAATGTCGCCAATGAATACAACCACGAATTTGCCAAGGTACTTATGCATTACATTATTCATCAGACATGTGAAGATAGCCGGGGCACTAGAAAGCCCAAATGGCATAACAACAAACTCATAGTGACCATACCTGGTCCTAAAAGCTGTTTTAAAGATGTCTTCATCTTTGATTCGGACATGGTGATAACCAGATCGTAAATCAATATTTGAGAATACCGTTGCTCCACGTAGCTGATCAAACAGGTCATCTATGTGAGGAAACGGATATTTTTTTTTAATTGCCATTTTATTAAGTTGATGGTAATCTATACATAATCGTAGAGTTATTTCCTTCTTTTTAAAAAAATAACAAGTGCTCCCAAAGGAGACACAGGGTCTGATATAATTCTTATCAATAAGTTCTTTTAACTATGACTTTAATTCATTTAATTCAAATATATTCATCCAATAAGGGTCTTTTGAGCTGGGCACTACACCAGGTACCAACTCAATAGTGAAATCTAACTCCCGCTTCAGAGGCAGTCCTAGAATTTCTACTGAAAATACATCCGAATACTCCCTCAGGATCAGAATGTCTTCCAGTTTTAATTTATCTTCATTAATTACTGTTACAGCAAATGCTTTACAACCCTTCTGAACATCTCTCTTTAACTACAAAGCATAGATCTGTCTTATGGTTGTTTTCCTAGGAATTCCTTTTACATTTACTGTTTCTCCATTGTTATTTACGCAAATAAATTTTTTATCGAAACAGTTCAGGACTACCTTATGTTTTTCTAACCATCCATACCAATTAAATATCATAAGAACCTAAAGGTAGTATATTAAGCTTAATAGAGGTTTCAAACTAATCCATTTTTACAGTACAATTCTTAACAAAACTAATCCCTTTTCTTTTTGCTCCAATAGCTAGCTGGACTAACCATGACTTGGCAAACTTTTCTACTGATAACTTGCATTTTTATACTAAATCAGGAGAAGTATAGCTTAATTTAGCCCCTATATCAATTAAAATAGATATAGGTGTTTGATTCATCTTACCTTCCACTTCCACCATGGAATTTTGATAGTCCACCAGTCTATTTTTTGTTAGATTTTTAACATTAATCTAGTATTATATTAGGATCTTTAACTGAGAGAATAACAAGCACAACAATCAAACACAAGAGACAATGAACACAGTGTTTTTCCTCAGGGAAACCATAAATGGAGAAAACCCTGAAACTTCCTCAGAGATAGAATCAACACCAAAAGTAAGACCCCAAAACAGTAAGATGATCTCCTAACAGCAGTAGCCTCTTTCTTCCTAGCCCCAATGTCTTCTTATTCCTCGGCTATGGGCTACAACTGAGTGTGAGTGAATGTTTGAAAAATTGATAGGCTCACTCTCTATTTATACTAATTCCTGACTTGACAATAACCTACTTGGTCTAACTTCTCTAGGAGAGTCTAATAACCCTAGTGCCCCGAAACTGCGGGGACTTTAACCCTTGATCAATAGGAGGGTTACCCATAATGACTTGACATGAATTGTTTACATTATAGAACCTATCAATAGGAACATCAGGGGATGACATGACTCAAATACATTACAGACACATCCTAGAATAAACATCGGGGTACAATACATAAGAAATACAAGTGAATACATTCTGAAGTTACAATTACATTAAAACTCCCTCTTAACTAGGAAGGTATTCTCTGGACACAATTTATCAGCACAAGTATTCTTCTCTGTATCATCTAGATCATCCTTGATTCCTCATCATCTTCAAGTCATATTCATCTTCAAGTCATCTTCATCTTCGTATCTGGATCATCATTTGATCTGGCTCATCACTGGAACATCATCACTGGATCTAGATCATCACTCAATCTGGATCATCACTGGAACACCATCACTAGATCGGGATCATCACTCGATCTCGATCATCACTGTTGGATCATCACAGGTGCTATCTCATGATTCTTTTCATCATAGGAATTTCTACAGAGACAACCCTTTGTCATGCTGGTTGTAGGCCTAGCCTCCATGTATGTCTTCTTCAGCGCTTATATTTGACCCTAAGTCAGAATGGCTCTCCCAACACTTACATATTACCATGAGAGAAACACATCCAACACCATGTCAAAAAGGCATGCCCAACACTCACATCTGACAATGCAGGAACACATCCCACAACCCTGTTAGAAAGGCCCAGCACTTACATTCACCAGCATGATAGGACACACCTACTATCATCTATGAAAAGGTACAGCACTCACATCCACCAGCATGATAGGACACACCTACTATCATCTGTGGAAAGGCTCAGCACTTACATCCACCAGCATGGTAGGACACACCTACTATCATCTGTGGAAAGGCTCAGCACTTACATCCACCAGCATGGTAGGACACACCTACTACCATCTGTGGAAAGGCACAGCACTTACAATCACCATCATGGTAGGACACACCTACTACCATCTATGAAAAGGTACAACACTTACATATGACCATGGAAGGAACTTAATCCTCTCGCCATGTCAGAAGGGTGCTCAGTCCTAGACTAAGGGTTCCTGGTAACTGAACAAGTGCCTCCATTCTCCCAGAGAATGGAAATAGCCCTTATATCTGATCAAGTGGGAACACATCCCTCTGTTGGG
>LPNX010409850.1:277875-299692 GCA_001517045.1 Pseudotsuga menziesii | reverse complement strand
TAAGGTTGGTTTTTGGCAAGGAAAGGACAAGTCCCAGCTGTGTGCGTGGACGACCTCTGCAGCTGTGTGCGCAGAGGGTTTTTGTAAGAAAGTAAGAAAGTTCTGCAGCTGTGTGCGCAGAAGCCTGCTGCTGTGTGCGCGACTGTCAAAAGCTGAAGGAATCTGCAGCTGAGTGCGCAGATAAACTGTGGTTTTGAGGAAAGAGGAATAAAACGCAGTTTGTGGACGTAGCCCCTACACTGGGGGTGAACCACGTTATATTTGGTGTTGTGGTTTTGTTGTGTTATTCCTGTTGCTGTCATTTTCATGCATTAAACTGAATATATCTGATAATATAAGATCTCTGTTAATACTAAGCTTCGCTGTGAATTCCCGGTAGTGGGTTTTGCAAGTTTGGTTTATTTGTTATGCTGTGAAGTATATGTGAATGAATGATAAGTTAACAAGAAGTTGATTAGTAATTATTTAGAAAGGCTAAGGTACAGTAATACCCCTCTCTGCATGCAGAAACCTGATTCTGCAGCCCCCCATTGCTGTTTCGGGTGAGACTGCAACCTGCGCGCAGGTTGTTGTCGAAAGCGCCAACACAGTGGGTCTTTTGTTGGTGCGACATATAAAGCATTAACCTGGGTCTGCCCATGTGTCCAACACCCTCAATCACATCAGAATGGCCATGCACTCATATCTTATCATGTGAGAAAACATCCCACAGTCATATCAGAATGGCCCTCAGTCCCAAACTGAGCTTTCCTGGTAACTGACCAGGTACCTTCATTCAAAGAATGGAAACATCCCTTATATCTGATCAAGTGGGAACACATCCCTTAATCACATCAGAATGGCCATGCACTCGCATATGATAATGTAAGACAACATCCCAATCATATCATAATGGCCCTTATTCCTAAACCAAGTATTCCTGGTAACTGACCAGGAACCTCCATTCAAAGAATGGCAATAGCCCTTAAATATGATCATGTAAAAGCCAATCCTAGAGTCATATCAGAATGGCTCAACACTCATATCTGACATGGAAGGAACCAATCCTCTCACCATGACAGAATGGCTCAGGCCTTACATTTGACCATGGAAGGAACCAATCCTCTCACCATGTCAGAATGGCTCATGGAATCATCACTTCCCCTTGGAAGGAACCTCAATCTAGAGAACACCAAGCTTGTCCCTGAAGTACTCAAACTTCACTCTGGATGATGGCTTCATATGCACATCATCTATCTGTTGATCTATCGCAACATACTGGAGCTTCACTGCTTCTCTCTACATCATATCCCTGATATAGTGATACTTGATATCAATATGCTTTGACTTTTCATGGAACACCGGGTTCTCCGACAAATTAACACAACTCTGGTTGTCACAATATATACAAGTAGAATCCAACTGGAGATCAAATAAATCAGACAGTAGCTTCCTCAACCATACTACCTCACAACTAGTTGAACAAGCTATGACATAATCTGATTCAGCTGTACTCAGTGCCACATGGGATTGATTCCTACTAACCCAAGAGATCACACATGATCCCATACTAAAGAAACACCCTGAATTTATATTCCTATCGATGGAACTTCCTACCTAATCTGAACCAACATAACCCTCTAGGTTAATCTTCTAACTCGCCTCACAATTGAGCCCATAATCAACTGTACCCCTTAGGTACCTCAGAATATGCTTTGCAGCAATCAAGTGAACATCTCTCAGATCTATCAAGAACTAGCTCAACTTGTTCACAGCAAAGCAAATATCTGGTCTCGTGTTCATCAGGTACATCAAGGACCCAATCATCTAACGATACATCATAGCATCAACCACTTCTAATGAAGCATCAATCAATAGCTTTAGGTTCGATGCCATAGGTGTGGTCATGGCCTTGCAGTCCATCATCCCTAGTCTCTTCAGGATCTCTACCGTATATTTCCCTTGTCCCAAGGAAATTCCATTTGCATTCTACCACACCTCCATTCCTAAAAAATAACGCATCATACCCAAGTACTTCATTTGAAACTTGGAAACAAGCTTCTTCTTCCTATCAGCAATCAACCCATCCATACATGTTACAAATAGATCATCTACATACAGTAGTAGCATCACTGGGTTGCCATCTTCAACCTTGTAGTAAAGGTTGGAATCTGCTTTACTCTTGGTAAAGCCCAAACTATATAGAAAGCTGTCAATTCTGTCGTACCATGTCCTAGGTGCCTATTTCAAACCATACAGGGATTTCTTTAATCTACACACATGCAACTCCCTGTCATATGTCTCAAAACCGAGTGGTTGCCCCACATACAATTCCTCTTCCACTACACCATTCAAGAAAGCAGTCTTGATATCCGTTTGGTGTATCTTCCATTTCATCACTACAGCTAGAGCAAGTACTGATTTGATGGAAGTGTATCTGGCTATAGGTGCAAAAGTTTCTTCATAATCTATTCCTTCTTTCTGGGAGAAGCCACAAGCAACAAATCTTGCCTTATATTTTTCTATGCTACCATCTGTAGCATGCTTGATCTTGTAGATCCATTTGGAAGTTACAACCGAATTCCCTTCTGGTCTTGGGAAAACATCGCAAACATCATTCTTCATGATCGATTGATACTCTTTGATCATAGCATCCTTCGATTCTTTCCTTTTTGTCTCTTCTTCATAATTGGAAGGTTCTTTATCAATGAAATCACATAATAATGCTACATATTAGGAGCAAGACCTGGTCCTCTTTCTTTCTCTTTGATTCTCTTCTGGAGCCCCGTATCTTTCCGCACCTTAGATAGCTTCTCGTACCCAAGTACGTTTCCTCTTATGAGGATTCTTCTCCTGAGGTGGATCCATAGGTTCTTGAGGTTCTTCAAACTCTTGATATTATTCTTGAGTTTCTTCGTTAATGGTTATGTCAGGAATTTTGGGTGCTTTTGATTCTTCAGGAACTTCAGCAGGTTTCTTTCTGGATTTGTTGTAGGTTCAGTCTTCATCAAATGTTACATCCCTGCTAATGTCAATCTTATTGAATCCTAGGAAGTATATTCTTTAATCCTTCGAGCTTTCAGAGTATCCCATAAATATACCCTTCTTTACTAAAGGATCTAACTTTGTCCTCTTTTCTTTCGGAAGGTGTATGTATACTAAATAGTCGAATATTCGGAGATGGCTGACTTTTGTTTTCTTTTAGGAAAATACTTCTTTAGGTGTCTTGTTCTCGAGTACTCTATGTGGACTATGGTTCTGTACATGCACCACTTTTTTGGCAGCTTCTACCCATAGATGCATGGGAAGATATTGATCCTGAAGCATTGCTCTTGCAGCTTCCATGATATTTCTATTCTTCCTTTCTGCAACCCCATTCTATTGTGGGTTATATGGAGTGGATAACTCCCTCTTAATCCCTGAGTCTTTGCATAACTCTTTGAATTTATTTGATGTGAATTCTTCGCCATTATCTGATCAAAAGGTCTTGATCCTCTTTTCATTGTGGTTCTCGATCAAGGCTTTGAATTCCTTGAACTTGCTGAAAACTTCATCTTTGTTCTTCATAAAGTAAATCCATCTCTTCCTAGAAAAGTCATCAATAAAAGAAACATAATATGCATACCCAATTAATGAACTTGATGACAATGGACCGCATACATCGGAGTGGATGATTTCCAATATTCCTTTTTTCTTTCTCTCGCTACTTGGAAATTTCTTCTTTGTGTTCTTTCCTTTCGCACACCCTTTGCAGAACCCATCATGTTTTTCTTGAATTTATGGAAGACCTTCAACAACTTTGCTTGCAAGTGGTAGTGCTCTATAATGCACATGTGCAAGCCTTCTATGCCAAAGTTCATTTGGCTCTACTGTGTCATGGATCAAGGCTTGTTTTGGATGGCCCTTCAATTTGTATAGACCTCTCTCTTGTTCCCCCATCACTACTACATCATTAATAATCTTTCCCTTTGGCCACATGATAACTTAGCCATCTATAAATGCAACCCTCATGCCTTTTTCATCTAATGTAGATATTGAGAGGAGGTTCTTATTTAGTCCTGGTACAAACAATACTTCCTTCATTGTCATAGACTTTCTAGAGTCTAGCTTATAGGAGGATTCCCCACTAGCTTTTATTGGATATTGGTAGTCATCTCCAAGTTTCACCTTGTGTGGTAATTCATGTTCTTATAGTTTCATAAAATATTCCTTCAATCCTGTCATATGTTTGGAAGCCCCACTGTTTATAAGCCAATCATTGCTTTCATGTGTAATGTTTCCTAAGAGAGTAGAAATCAAAACATATTCTTCATCACTTGAGGAATCATCACTTTCATGTCTAATTCTCTTTGAGGAAGGTTCATCATCCTATGCAGCATGAGCATGATGTCTTCTCTTGTTTCCCTTCTTCTTGTGAGAGACATTTTTGTTTATAGGAAATTCTCTAGCATATTTTCCTTTTTCATCACATGTATAACATATGATTCTAGAAAAATATTTTCTAGTGTTATCTTTGTGAGAATGCTTACCTTTGGGGTGATGAGAACTTCTTCTAGTTTTCTGGGGTGATGAGAACTTCTTCTAGTTTTCTTGTTCTAAGGGGGTGTGTATGTCACATGCCCCAATTTTGCAAAATAATATTATCTTATTTTGATTTTATTCCAATACATTATGTTAAATTTAATGCTAAGTTGTAAATGATGACTCAGCAGAGTCAAGCACATTGAATGTAATTCTGAATATGTTAATTTTAAATAAATAAAAGTGGAGACAATAGCTTGGGAGAGCTGTTAAAAAAAGTGTTAAAGGTCAATTTGGTGGAGGAGATTAGGTGGAGAGAAAATAGACAAGTGGCAGCATCCTCAAACACTTCCAATGTTGTAGGTGGCAACCTCCCTACATTTGGGGTCATGATCTCCCAAGAAAGTGGGATCAGAGCAGGTGGCTCAATTAATGACAACTAACCCAAAAAGACCTAGGCAATCTTAATAAAAAATCCCATTGAAGAGAGATGAGGCTGCTCATTCCAGGAGGAGAATCATTCGGGTGAATGTACTTCAAGGAATTCATTGGGAAGGGAATTTGTGGAAGGTGTTTGAGGGGTAAACTGCACGAAGTGATATAGTACAACTTTCCAGCTGAAAGATCTTGCTGCAGAGTGTAGAGTTGGTACTGAGTCATTGGACTAGTATTTTGTTTTTTGCTCCACCCAGTCCCAACCAAGGAGACTAGGAACAGGCTCAGGGGTCCTTAGAAGTCACTGTTCGAGTGCTCTCCAGGAGTTGATAGGGAGGAACGACCTCCCAATGCTGTTGTCATCCAACTTTAAACAGGTTCTACAGTCTTTATTTACTATGTTTAAAGTTGATATCTGAGAATGAATGAATAATGAATGATTTATATGTTATGTAGTGAATTGTTAAAGCTTGAAATCTCTTAGTTGTTTGAATTCTAAATCTGTATTTTGATGAAAAATAATCCTACCTATGTTTTTCCTCATCTGGAATAAACTGGACCGTACTCTAGCACAGGTAGTGTGTTTAAAATGGGTAAAGATATGATAGGAATCCAAAATTAATAGAGTTACTTATATTTTCAGAGTGTTGGAATCTTTTCTCTTAGTTGATAGTTGCTTCCAGAAAGAATATTAATCTGTTTAGTTAGGTTATTGTTAAATCCAGACTGTGTATTAAGAATGCTAGAAAAAGAAAAGGGTCATATTATTTTACTAATAGCAGTGTGTTCAATTATGTAAGATATTCTTTTACACAGTACTTTCTTTTACGAACTATACATCTAACCTGAAATAAAAGAAATAGAAATGTCACAGTTATAATGCTTATTTATTTATGTTAAATAAAGGTTTAATATGGTTCTATTAGTTTATGTCTCTTCCTAATATTAACAACAAATTCAACCTGCAACTAATTTGAACCCTAAGTAAGGATTGGTAACCTAACTAAAATACAAACTAATTTAAGATGAGAAGTATATTAATAAAGGACTTAATAACTCTTACAGTATTCTTCTCCTTATAATTAAAATAAACTAAAATACATTAGTAACCTATACTTAAAGTATTATTAACAAGGAACTGTTCTTAAACTCTTACAGACAAATTATATGTGAAAGAGTATTGACAAGTATGAAAATTCTTATTTCTTTCACCAAGCTTACAGAAATAATCCTATTGAATAAACTAAACTAATATAGACTGTTCTCAGTCTTTATTAATAGTATATATATATGTAAATATAAACTTAAGAGAATATAGAGTTCACAGATAATACTATTATTAACACAAATAATATTATTATTAATATAAATAATATTATTATTAACATAAATAATAACATTTATAAATCAAAGGAATTTTTTTTACAAACTAGAGGAATTTTTAAAAGAAGAACAAAGATTATTTCCATAAACCCTAACCTGAATTTCCTCAAGCCATTAAATAATTTTAAAAATTTTTGACAGTAATCGAACTTAATGAAATAACAATACAGAAATCATATTATTTAAAAGATAAATAGGCTAAAAACCCTAGCCCATATTTCTGAGCAAAATCTACCTCTATTCTTTATATACATTAGTAACCTAGGATAAACCATAAGATTAGTTCTTTTTAACCATTAAAAGAACCAACTAAATTAATTTACACAGAAATGAAATACAATAATGAACAACGTATACAAAATGTATACTTATAAAAGAAACAGTTTCTTTTTATTTATACAAACAGGGTGTACCTGTAAAAGTGAAAGACAGGGTTAAAAACCCTTATATATATTATAATTACCAATATCAATACATTAAAGTCATAAACTAAATTTATTTAATTATGTAAACATCAAGTAACTAGGTTATTATAAATTACTTATAGTCCTTTTCAGGACAAACAAATAGACGGTGTAATTATTATAAACTAGAATTTCCACAATGCCTTGTAATACTAGTTAACAGTCAACTAAATAAGTATTAAAATTTGTTAAAAATTAAGTAGAATAATTTATTTAAAAACGAGGGTTTCCACAGGATAAACCCTAGCTCATAACTTTAAACAAAAATGAGCAATATTTATAACTAAACTATGACTGTATGTATCAGTCGTAAAAATATTAACAATAACATTTATAGAGTACTTTAAACAGAGTACAAAACTTCATCTACAATGGAGAAGGGTAAAAACCCTGATTATGCAGAGATTAATGTTAAACATCTGATAAACCAAAACAAGCTTGAAGAGAGAACTGTCTTTGCAAGAGAACTATTAATTTAAACAAGCCGTAAGCTAAACATCAAAACCTTTTTACATTGCTGAGTTAAAACTGAGTCTACCATCGACTAGCTAGGGATTCGAAACTGGGTAAACCAACATATGACCTATAAAGAAATCAAACCACATAACTCATGGTGAGTCAAGGAAGGTTTCCTCAAACCCTAGGTGATTCCAAATGACCACCCTGTTACAAGTAGGGTGAAAACCCAACACATGGACCACAGGGCTTACCCGAACTAAGCCACGAGCCACGGCATTCAGAGATTGACTGCATACTTCCTCCACCGTGAAAGCATATAGTGGAAAGCACCTGCAAGGATTTTAAAAGATTGTTGTCAATAAATAAATAGCCTAAGATTTTTTTGTGCCTTTGTAATAGCATTAGACCTACTGCATTTTAAATAAAAGCAAAAACAAACTTTTACCTATCAATTGAAACAACGAACAACCTCATAAAAGCACTGTCTCCAATAGACTTGAAAAAACAGTCTGTAGAATCAACAAAGATTGCAGAGTGAGTACTCACAGCCACTAAGAGGGCTTAAAAACCAAACACCGAAGGTAAAGGCAATGCTAACCCAAGACTCGAGAGAACTGGAGCAAAAGAGGACCGACGGCCGCCATGAAAGCCAAGCAAAGCAGCCTCAAGGGGTAGCATGAACTACATAGGAGAAATGAAAAGGGTTAGGTTTATGATGCCTCTTATATCTTCCATGCTTGGTCAGGAGAATACCACGTAGTCACGTAAATCAAACCATGCAGTGGATCGTTCCCTATAGTTCCTGCATAAAATGATATCCAATTATTTAATCATTTGGAATGAGGGGTAAACTATATCATAAACCAAATAATTTCCTTGTAAATCGATCACACCATTCATCATATGAATTGCTAGATTGGTGATGGAATATCAGCGTTGTGAATTACGTTAACCTAGCAAAGAAGTTTCATTTTTAAAACCTTGGTAAATGCCCAAAATTGTTTATGTATATGACTCATTTCATCATTAACCATATGACTTATATATTGTAACATCACAAACACGATTTGGATAGTAGCAATTCTTTTCTCTAAAATTTGACCTTGTTTTGGTTAGAGATCATATGTTATGGAGAGCTCAAGCTAACCACTAAACAACTATAGTTTTCCTATGTAAAAATATTATAATTTTTTTTACATGGTTAATCTCTTGTAAAACAACGAATCAAGTTACACTAGTACAAAATGACGAATTAGCTACCAGGTGACTAAAAATTCTAGTCACCACAGGTTTTCCAAGTAATTTACTACTAAATATGAGCAATTTTAATTGACCCAACTATAAACAACTAAAATTAATGACTAATTTAGTCACCAGTTAACAAATATGACTAGATAATAAGTGACAGAGTTAAAAATGACTAAAATGAATGACTAATTTAGTCACGGCATAAAAAATGACTAGATAAAAGAATATGAATTAGTCATTTATGTTAGTCATTTTTAATTGTGTCATGGAAAATTGGAAATTTGGCAATGAAGTGTAATTTTTGTAAGTTGTCTACCTTCTATTAGTAATATTAGTGTCATGCACCTCGATCTTCAAAGATCCAACAAAGCAATTGCATGAATTTTCTCTTCACCATCTTTATCCCTGCTACACCATTGAAGCAAACCTGGTTAAGCACGTTCCAAAGGAAAATTATGTTCCTACGTCAATTACGAATTAGGTAATAGAACTAGTACCATCTATATCGTTCCCTAGATAGAAGCATCACAGCCCTACATCCCCTCGAGAACTGGCCATTCGAATGCGCCTCCTCCACCTAGACTTACCAAATGCATCCAATGCATAGCCAAAAAAACACGTCAACTTTGTATTTCTGGGCTAAAGGTATCGTTCGACCCCTGCTCCCCTGTTTTTGCACTCAATACCCTATTTTTGTAGACAATAAACTGTTTCAGGATCTCACAGTGACAAGTCAGAGTGCTTCAAAGGTATGGTTCTTACCGCTCCAATTGTGTTCATCACTCCAATCAATAACCAGTTGTTATGGTTTTTTACAAGTCTCAATGCTGCTGAAGTTACTGCTTCCATTTTATATTTGTAATTATCACCATCTCTATCCTATGCGCTCATAACCATATGCATTTTGAGCTTTCAACCTGGGAAAAGCATGATCACCCTCCTGCAATGCCACTATTTGCAAAGGTCACTGGTTTTTGCACATCGACATTCCTCACACGCTCCAAAGGAAAACTGAAGCAGACATTAGAAGAAGTGTTAAACTTTGCAAGGAGGTTTACTTGTTTCTTAGATTGTGGCAAGTTTTCTGTAATGGAACAGAGATTGTGCCCCAAAAGTTTAAAAGATTCAAATCATCCCGGTGTTGGAATCTGATACCATATATGGATTCTCTGATGGGACCAAGAAGAATGGAAATTGTGGTACTGGCATGATCCTCCATATATATCATAGTTTCAAGCTAAGGATGGGTGTTGGGAGTGGAACTAATACTTTTTCTGAACTTTTAGCCTTATGGGGGCTTTTATGGTTCACAAAAAAAAAAAATATTCTCTAGCTTTCTATTTTTGGCGACTCAAAGGTCATAATTGATTGGGCCAGAGGTCTCACCAATTTCCAGTCACTAAGTTATGATTGTTGGTTGAAAATGATTGGGCTCCTAAAGATTTGTTCTTTCTTTATCCTTCACGAACCTGTACAAGGAGTTCAATTTTGACGTGGACAACGTATCAAATCTTGTGATAGGAGACTGCCTTGGTATTCTTCACTTATGTAAGTACTCAATTAACATAATCACGATTACAGAAGGTCGCTTTACCTGCTTCTAGTTTCTCCATTCTGGTTTTTCCTTGGACTGTTTTAGGTTGTATCTCCATGACAACTCTCCGGAGCCCTGCTATTTTTTGTCTCACAGTTATTTTGTCTTTTCCGCATTTTTTCTTTCTATAGGTTGATGGGTAGAATCCCTCTCGTTTATTTTGGGATATTGTAATTTTTTGCTCAGGGCTTTAATATTGCCTTCTATCCTAATTTGAAGGGGATTTTACATGAACAACTATGATGTAATTTTGATTCATATGAATAACAAATTACATATTTTTTTACAATGAAAAAAAACCATTAATATAGAAAGATTCCACCATGTTTCTTTCTATATTTAGAAAACAATTTAAAAAACTATATTTTAACAAAATATATAATCTAAATTTCAATAAATTATAACAAAATATATAATTTATATTTCAATAAATAGAGATTCCATAATTTTTTCATTTACACCTTGGAAAAAACACAATTTAAAACAACCTATTTGACAAAGATATAATATATATTTTTATGTATAAATTTGTTTCCATTTTTCTTGTTATCTTCGATTTTTTTTTTTTTGTTGACTGGTCAATTTTTCTTTATAAAACCAAATACCTTCAAAAATAAAAAATAAAAATAATAAAAAGTTAAAATTAACATTGTTTAATATTTCTATATATTATTAATATTACTAAAAAAATACTTAAAATCATTTTTAGTAATATAAATAAAACTAACCAAACACAATTATGTCTATACCAACATAGCCTATATTTAATCCTGACCACGTTATAATTCCATAGTTCAAACGATGGCATTTTTTTATGTTATATGGTTATAACACATAAAGTTTGACATTACAGCTTGCATACAATCTCTTCCTGGCATGACCTTGGATAAAGATATGGTTAAGATTTATGATGTGGCATATAATAATATAACAATCCACATTATATTGGTATGGTTTTAATGGATATGTTTAACACTTCCGCTTGCATACAATCGCTTCGTGGCATGACCTTGGATAAAGATATGTTTAAGATTTATGATGTGGCATATATTAATATAACAATCCACATTATATTGGTATAGTTTTAATGGATATAAAAATATGTCTTTGTGATATGTTTTAAACATTGGCGCTTATGGTTTAGGCTCCACATTATACCATATGGTTTAAATATAGTGTTATAACATATGATTTACATTATATTGGTATGGTTTTAATGGATATAAACATATGCCTTTGTGATATGTTTTAAACATTGGCACTTATGGTTTAGGCTCCACATTATACCATATTATACCATATGGTTTAAATACAGTGTTATAACATATGATTTACATGGAGTCATGGTGACCTTGGGGTTGGTTACTAGGCTTAATCCAAAAGCAAACAAAATAAAGAAGTATTAGGTATGCTTTTTCTTGGACATGGATTGCATCCACACCTACTGCTACGAGTAGCGTCTCCTGTCAATGATAAGATATGTGAGTACATCTAATTCCACCTATATGCCTTTTCTTCGGACATCCTTGTTTTATTGCTTTAGACAACATCTGGCTATGGATATGTTGCACCTGCGTATTGGAAAGAAGGATATGATATGATGTGCCCATCCCTAAATTATATAGAAAAGGGAGGGGTTATTTTGCTACATGACCAACTGGAATCCACATCGCTACGTATGGCACATGATCCCCTAGTAAACTGCTATAGAGTGCCTAACGCTTCCATAGACCAGAAAGATATACCAGAGATAACGGTGGATGCCCTATTGTAGACCGGGGGTTTTTATGTAGTGAAGTGAAGCTTCATTTAGTTTTTGGTTTATTCAGGGCAATGAGTACATCAGTGCAGACAAGCGGAGCTGATTCTGAGAATGGATCAGAAAATTTACAAAGCAGGGAAAGAAAAAGCTAAGGCTGCAGTCGTGGTCACCGAAAATGAAACCCTTGCCCCATTATATGAATCACAATCCTACCCTACTGTGTTGAATACTTAGGCTAAGAGGATTAGATTTACAAGTAATTTTTCTGAATCTAAGAAGATGCTTGAAGACATGTCTAAGAAGAGTAAATGGAGTTGGAATTCAGGCAATTCTAAACATGGTGATTCTAAACATGGTGATGATATTGGTGTCGGTGGACAGAAATTGAAACTGTCAAATATTGGTATTGAGCTTTAGGTTGGGTCTCCACTGCCTTCAGAATGGCATCAATGTTTAGACCTTCAGGTTTTTCTATGTTTTTCTTGATTATCTATTGTGTTTTTCTTTTATTCATGTTTTTTTTCTTTGTTGTGGATGTGGTGGAGATGAAATGGCTAGATCATAATTCCCTTATAGTAACAGAGGATTGCTACACCTGTAGATGCACTAGAACAGGCCATAAGGATACAATATATTATTGGATATCCCGTGATTTTCACAAGTTGCAGCCCTGAAAATAGGTTAGACCTGCCTAGGTTCATAATAATATTGCTATGTTTATAGATAAAACTCAGGAACTAGCAATTCCAAGGGTTGGTAGACCAAAAATGTTGTGTACAGGATTTCAGACTGAAGGTTATAATATATAAGAATTTCCTCGCTTCAAGTTTCAAGGGAGGGACCTAGACTCTTTACTTTCCCTGCAAGACCCCTTCCAGAAACACTTACGAGAGGAATTGTGCAAGTCTTTACCTGCTGTTGCACCTCTTTTTTTGTAGTAAAGTATAATGCTTTCCCAAATACTAAAACTGCGTAATATGTTTAATATTGTTATATTTGTAAGATTCATGAGCAGCCCCCAGGAATTGTAAGACTCATTGATTAACTTTGGGGATTACAACAATCTCATACAAAAATAAGCTTTCCATTACTCGGAGAATCCAACCTTTCAACAAACTAATTCAGAATATATACAAAAGGAGAAGGAAACTAAATATAGAATTAGAAAGTTAATTCCTAAATTTATGCTAACAATCTGACAGCTTCACAAGATATCCTAAATGAAATCAACTGCATTCTATCCGATTTCTAACTTAACTCTTCCATTGACAGCAAAGCTAACACAATTCTTTCCAGAACTAGTTCACTAAATGGATTACCACTAACATAAACATATGGAGATTCAATTAAGGGAAACCCAATCCCTTTTGTAAAATTTAGAATCTTAATTTTCGAATGGCCACATTGCAATTTAAGAGTGATTCCCTTGCATCATTTATCCTTAGTAAAATATCTAGAGTAACCTTGGTAAGCAACACTACAACTTTGGGAGAAGAGAGGTCTGTAGTGCTTTGGAGCATAACCCAATTGTCAAAGAAAGAGATAGTACTATTTTTCCAGGTGTGAGAGGTCTGAGTACCTCCTAAATGCATACTAATTTTCCATATGTGAGAGGAAGTGATGTTTTAATTTTGGTAAAAAATTAATGACGTATTTTTTATGTTTAGCTATTTCTATAAGTCGCTGTTAATTTTTTCTTAATTTTTCTAGAGGTTGACCTTTAATGAAAGTGGTTTCTAAACCCAAATTTTAATTGCAAGTAATATGGATATGATGGGTGTATATTGCATAATGTTAGAGGGTGTCATTTATGATTTGCGTTATATCAGGAAACCTACATCCATTTTTCAACAGTGCTCACAAGTGTTTGTCGATCCCAAGAGTTGATACACTCGATGTTTGTACTTCATGTATAAGTCGATGTGATCAGGTGGCAATGATGTTAATCAATCCAAGTATGCATGCAGTCGATCCCAGAGTTGATACAGGAGTCGATGCCTTCTTATGAAAGGAAATATTCGTTAGAATATTTTTATTCAGGGCAATTCTTACAAACCTTGGTGCCATGATCAGTTTTATCTCTGGGTGCCTATTTCATCAATTTTGCCTATATATCGATTTAATTGCTTAATTTTCCATTTCTCCTTTGCATTTGCTGCTGGGAGTTGGTTGTTTCAGGTAGGCCCGAGCACCTTGCATAATTTTAAAACCTGTTTCTAAACTCAAATTTTGAGTGCAGATAATATGAATGTTAGGAGGTGTATATTGCATAATGTTAATGTTAATGAGTATTAATTATTGATTTGTGTTATTTTTGGTAAGTATTTTTTTATATTTTTGTTAAATATATAATAAAAGCTAATCTTTTCATTACTTAAATTCTTTAATAAAAAATTTATTAATGAAAGAATTTTACCTTAAATTTATTAATGAAAGAATTCTACCTTAATGGTTGAAAAGGTAACTTTTTATACGAGGAAAGAAATAAAAATAAATAAATAAAATAGTTTGAAAAATAAAATTGAAATGATCCAAGCAAAAAGACAATTACTAATCCAATTCTATTGGCATCATTTTTTTCCTAATCCAATTCTGTTGCCATCATCTTTTATTCATCCAATTATTGCCACATGAAAGGTCGGATGTGCTAGTTATATATCAATCAATCTTAAAATTCTCAATTGGTCATCGTCGTGCAGATAATCCATGGAGGGAGAATGTGAATCCGAAGAGAGTCTCTCTAGACGACGGACTGCGGAGTTGTGCTGTTCCACCTATTCAGCAATCTAGGAAACCTGTTCCTCTTTCTAATTTGACAAATCAGGCATCCGCCCAATGTAAGCATGACATTCCCCATATCCAGGTGAAAGCATTTTACAATTTCTGTCCAAATGGATTTTCTTGGTTTTGGCATTTGTATTCAGAGAATGCAAGGGTTTTAGGTTTTTTTTGGGTATTTATTCTAATTTTACTAGGCAGTTTGCTTTTGAAAATTTCTATCTGAAATTGTAAAAAAATGATTACTTTGTCTTAAAGGGATCTATTAGCCAATCAGCATCTTCAAAAGCCAGTTCTAGAGGGACTCCCAGCAGCACAAGAGACTCTGAAATTCAAAAGGGTCCTACAAAATCCTCTATTCCCAGACACTACAAAACCCGATAATGTTGGTCTAAGGGTTCTGAGAAACAATGTGGCCTATAGTATCTCTGGTTCCTCTAATATGAACAACATGATTTCATCTATAGGGGGGAAGATTTCAAATACAACTACTTCTCATTCTTCAATTATTACAGAGGCTCTACACATCAACGACAATGCCTTAGATATTGCTTCGCTGGAGCAGAAAACCTTGCAGAACCTGTACATATCAAAGAATCATTTAAAGTCAAAACCATTGGAAGGTAATTTTATGAATAAACTCTTTTTTCTTCATCACTCGTGTGCTATGTGACCAGAAACTTGACCCGACGGATCATTTCTTGTTTCTGTTCCAATTCTTGTTCTCGTTCCTTTCCTGGCCCTATATTTGTCCATTACTAATCAAATTTATATGTATAATATAGAGGGTGTTAGGCCACTATCCACAAATAACAATAAGAAGAAGTGCCCAAGGGTTTCTCCATGAAGTTTTTCTTGAAAGAAATGATATGATGTTCTGACTATCCACAAATAAGAAGAAGTGCCCAGGGGTTTCTCCATGGATTTTTTCTTGAAAGAAATGATATGCGTTCTTTCTCTTGTTCTTTTGTAGTTTATAATTTGAAACTGAACTGCTTGATTTGGCTATGATGTAGGTTTAATTCAAAGTTTCCTACATGAATTCAAGCTGCACTGTAGTATATGGTTTTTCATGTATCAGGGGAAAGAAGGACAAGTTCTTCTTTTTGATATTGACCTACCTTTTCCCACGAATTCTTGAGTTTACATTGGTGTATGCTAGTGCCCATTTTCTCAAGTCTATTCTTAGAGTGCCTCTTGCAGTGTATCCATAGCAATGGTTTCTGCAGGGTTGTCTGGTGTTCTCACATTTGACAAGAGAAAGTCTTTCATTTTAAGACTCCCATTGGATTCTCAATCCAATGGGCAATTGGGATATGAGGAGATTGAAATTTCAGATATATTTGGTCCTCCTATGGATTCAACACATAATTTCCAAGGGATTGTTTCCTTGAAGGATCCTCAAACCATTAATAGGTGGTGTCACTCCTTAGTTGGCCCGTCTCTTGAACTCAATCTTGAAGGGCATCTGAGCAAGCTTGCTTTGAATAACAAAGAGCAAGGTGGGGAAGGGAATATATTGGAAAAACCTGAGAATGTTGACGTAGGATCTCAAGTTGCATCTGACAATAGATTATTGCTTTTCTCATTGGGAAGCTCAAAATAACCTGAGTCTTTCCAAGTCAAGGTCACTCAAAAAATTGGAGTTGACGATTTTGAGCTACTTCAGGTGGTTGGACAAGGTGCATTTGGAAAGGTGTTCTAGGTAAAAAGAAATGGAACACCAGAGATTTATGCTATGAAAGTTATGAGGAAAGACAGAATTATGGAAAAGAATCATGCTGAATACACAAAAGCTGAAAGGGACATTCTGACAAGGATTGTGCATCCCTTTATTGTTCAGCTCAGATACTCCTTCCAGGTGCCATTTTCCATCTCTCTGAATATTGGTTATGATAATTATTTTCCTACAGTTTAAATTGTAAATTCCATTTAGTAGTGCAAAACTACATATTAGTTGTCTCGTTTACTACCCTCATCTTCCATTATCCATCTGTAGAATTTGTCCCTTATTCGTGTATGTCCCAATAGTTGTAATTTCTTCAATGGTGTTTGAAATTTAGATCTACAATTTGCAATTCAAATATATCTGGGTTGTTGGAGAGGAATCGGGATAGATCAGTTAGGAAATGGCCTGATACTGACTTCTTCCCATTCCCATTTTGACATTGCAGCACTCATACCTTCGATCAAGTTTAAAGGGCAGCCTCACATCATCAGTTGCTTCACATGCTTGCAAAATGTACATTCTCATCCCTTTGGGCTAAACCCTCACCAAGATAACCTATCCTTCCGAGTATGAAGCAGAATGGAATTCTAATTTAAGTTGTTTCTTTATGCAAACAGAAATATAGTTTGTGTAATTTTTCTAGGCCATAATTTCAACTGATTCTTGTAGGTATGAAGCAGAATGGGATTCTAATTTCCAATATGTTGAAACAGTAGAACATCTAGGGACAAGAAATCTAATGGAACAAGAGGAATAAGTGCAAAAAAATTGTTACCTCATTTTGGAAGGTCTTGGTCCAAATAGGATCTTCAGGTTGACCTTGTCTACATTTAGTTAAGTCTATCAAGGCATGGTTCTGCACAGAACAAGACTGAAAAAAATTAAGAGGAATGACAAGGAAATCCAAGTTTATAATTCAATGAAACAATGCATCCACTTCAAAGATAACCATGGAATGATAACACCATATCCACATAGTTAATGTGAGCTTGATAGTGGATACAAATTTTACAATCACACATGAGATATTTCATTAGGTTTCCTAGCATTCAAAGGTTTCTCATGTTCAGAATTAGGCAAAATAGCAGGAGATTTTCTGCTCCCTTCAGAGGAAATATTTCCTGAATTAACTTTAATTGTAGATATACCATGACTTTGGGACATACTGCGACATTGTTGGATTCTAGCTTCAAATTTTTTGGATTCAACTTCTGCATCCTTGCATCTTAAGCATCCTAAAGGTTGAATTTTTGTTTCAAGTCTTTCTTCCCCAACTTGACCATCCTTAGATTGGCATGAATACTGCACCAAAGAAATATCACACTTGTTGGAAGACTCTTCACTATCGCCTGGGAACACACCACCCTGTGAGAGCGCACACTCTTCAATTCTAGATGAAATAGAGTCAAGACCAATCTCTGAAGTCTTGACCTTGAACTCATCTTTCTCAGTCTCTTTTTCATCTTTGTTAAAAAAAATTCCTATCATGCATGGCACATATAACCCTACTATTCTTGCTTCCTTGACATCCTTTTCAAGGTTGTCAAGATAACCAAGTTTTCCTCCACCTTGGGTGCTAGGATTCCCTACAATAAAATAGCCTAATAAATGTTAATGTTACTCTACACCAGCTGCAAGGATATTAAGTGTTCAGTAAACTATTTTAATTTTTAACGTTTAGCTCCATGCCATTATCAATATATAGGAGTAACTGTTCCTTTGGAAATATTTTTGTCAGTATCTCTTATTTCACTCTGAACTTTAGAATCTAAATATACCCAAAGAAATTAAATTATCTTGCTTCGTACTTTCCAAGTTGAGAATCATTTCTTCATCATTTCCCCACTTTCATGGAAGGGTCCCCTTCTGCTGAAATAAATAAAGTCTGTCCACATTAAACACTAGCCCAAGGTAAGGTGGTAAATCTAGGTTGAATGTGCTTTTACCTCTTTGTTATACAATACAAAAAGGTCCATACCTTGTTGGTTTCAGCTTCATGAATTTTCCTTTTATTTGTCCCTTCGGTAAGTGAAACTAAAACCATTCACCAATTTGGAATTGATGTTCAACCCTATGCTGGTCACGTTGTGATTTATATGTTCAACAAACTTGAGTGATAGGAGAGTCTTAGTAGATTGTTATAGTCTCCCTCCTAGGGTTTCGGAGTGAGGTCCTCTCAACCCTGGAATCTCATTTGAGGACATCAACAGACTGTGTATTGGCTCCTTTTCTGTGGTTGATGGTACAGTAGGGACATCTTTATATTCGTCCTCTTTTATTTCCACCTCTATTTACAATGTGGTTGTTGGGATTCATATTAGCCATCTCATTCTGCACCTACTTATGATGATGTGTAGTGCTTTGGCATGTTGCTTCTAGGTCTATGGTTGTGGTTACTTTTCTGATTCAATGGTTTAGCTTATTCTATTTTGTCTTTTACCATTTTGCTATAGGAGTTGCTTTGGCACTCCCACTGAGTACAACTACTGGATTGTATTTTTGAGCCCCATTGACCTACTTATTTCAAACGTTAGGGAACATCAATAAAATTACCTTATTATATTGATTTTATCTTAAAATTATCTTATCTATCTTATCTTGAATCCTTTACAATGGCTTTTGCTCCTATCAGTGTGCTTCTTTGATGCACTTTACATAGTATGGACCTATCAGCTTGTCTTTGATTATCATTGTTGTCATTGTGTTTTTGACAGAGTGAAGTGGGATGCTACATCCATTGGTGCTAGATCTTGAAAAGCCCAAGAATGATTTAATTTGTTGTTTGGGAGGGAGGTGTAATGTTCTGCATTTTCCCCCTATTGCCCCAGTTGTGGAGCTATGGACTGTTCTATTATAACTATGCTGAATATACATCAACTATTCATTGCAATTCTCTGGATGTTTATGGCTGTAAATATTTCATTTCCTTACTATCCTAGCTATCATTTCAAATTGTTTTACAAACTGAATCAACCAGAACCAAAATTTGCTAAGTCGACTGGTACCTCCCTTAGAGACCCTTAACTAGATTGTGAAATGTTCGACCAGTTCAATTGGATGGTTTGACTGGTTCAAATTCTCAATTTTTAAATTAAAATATTTTAAGACATTGATTGTGGTTAGTTCATTATTTTGTGTACGGAAGGAAAGCGCGATTTCCATTTCTTTTGGCTTCATGCTTTTTTATTTGGGAATTTGTTTGACTGTTTTAGGTTTATAAAGAAATTTTTTCAATCTATGGGAGATCAATACCACCAAGTGCAATCAATATGCAGAAAATGCATTTTCTCTTGGCAACTGTTCATGGGTCTGCTCATTACCTGCTGGACCACTTTTACATCGATGTTCATTAAAGCATGGTATTGCTCCACTTTGACTGAAATGCAGACATTATTTACTCAATATTGATATGAATAGACTTTGCAATAAGTTTCATAACTAGATATACAGTAACAATCAGCCTTAATATGGGAATCTAATAACTTAGACCATCTCCATAATTTATGGTAAGGCATAAAGTAGTTTACCAAATATTTGATATTCGAATATGAAAGCAGAGAAAGAGTAAATTGTCTATGGGTTGCTGGGTCAAGTTTCTATTAGAAACTCATTGCAGATCCGTATGCAAATATTAGAGAACTTTTTTCACATATGTTGGACAACTAGCTAGGTCAAACCCTCTCTTACTCTTACCGTCTGCTCTGCCCTGCCTCTATCCTCCCATAGAAACATACCCTATGTTATAATGTTGTACTAATGGTAGGTTTTGAACAATTATTCATGAACTTCATACTTGTAAATATAACTCCACACCAAAATACGAGACCCAGGTCTTAGTGAGGCTCTTATATTCCATTGAAGAAGCAACGCATCCCACGTGGGTAGTCAGAGTGGAAGGTGTAAACATGCCATAGGGACTCAAGGGAATTGGAACTTAAAACTAATTCATAATCAGATAATCAGGGCAGGGCACTTTCACATTCCACTCAAGCAAGATGGAGACATGCTTTATTACCCTTACGAAGAAATAGTTTCTTCTAGGCAGTTCAAATGGGGAATATGAACCTCATCATGATTTTCTCTATCTCTTGCTTCATCATAAATGTGCATTTCATGGTCAAGTAAATTCCTTCATTTTGAAAGTCACAAATCTTGATAATAATATGCCTTTATGCAACTATGCATTATAAGAACACTATAGAATACCAGTCTCTCCAACCTTTTCCATAGGTTTAGTCAATCTCAAAAGCTTACTAGAATATAAATTTTAGTGTAGTCTTATTTTAGGTGACCATACATTCTAAGGAAAGTTTAGTTCTTATCAATGGTTATTTCTCTCTGTGAACTGTTGTCCAATCATCATGGAAGCTGTTTCAGATCCTGTACATCTCAACATAGAGATGATATATATTTTGTTATACCTAATAGTTTGCAAGTTTTTCAAGTTTAATTCATGCTTAATCAGTTGTCCTGCCTTTCCAATAACTGGTATCATCACCTAGAAGCCAAATATACAACCTTTTAAAGGTTTCTCTAAAGACGCAATGTTGTAGGAGCAGGGTATTTCTCTTTATATTTGCAACATGACTCTTTAATTATTGAATCCACTATTAGGTTCCCTTATAGCCAAGGAATAATGATTCACAAAGCATAACTCCTCCATACAAAATGGTACCTTTGAAATAGTAAATGGTTCAATGCTAAATACTTGCAATACTTGCAATTCTTTGAATTCTAGGTCTAGAGATCATTTTTGCAAGACATTACAGTGCATAGGGAGTCAAGTCTCTAATTTTTCAAATGATAATCGTCGAGTCTCCATTAGAAATAAGTTTCTGAATCTTCCTGGCTCTTAGAATTTTTATCACTTGTCTTAAAGCTAAAATAGGCTTCACAATAAGAGAAGAAACCTTTTGCAGTTTGATCACAACCATAGACCTGCTTATTATGGAACCTTCTCAAAGAAAAGGTGAATATACTTTGCATAATTTTAAATTTATTAATTATCAAAGAAACATGTTGTGTTTTAATTTTGATAGCCCATGATGAGGTACATCTGAAACACCTTGAAGCTCATGGATTCTTAATATTGCAGTAGACAAGAGGGAAAGTTTTGTTTTTGACTCTTTGTTTTTGATGCAGTGACGACATTGGGCTTCGAAATCCTTTTAGGAAGGACTCTTATTTGGACAATGAGAATGATAGTGATGAAGAATGGGAAGAGGTACTCATGACTAAATCTCTTTGGTAAGAGTATTTGCAGTATTGTTATTAGCTTTAGTTACGGGGAAAATTGTACATAGCTCCCAGGAATTAGTTTATCATAAATACTAGTTACTAGTAAGTTGTAATAGTAATAATTACGTAGTTTGTAGATTGATATCTATCATAAATTTGTTTTAATATTATCATTGTCAAGCAATAACAACTTCTTAAAGGGTGCTAGCTCAATGGTAGAGCGCCCA
>LPNX010409850.1:262705-277201 GCA_001517045.1 Pseudotsuga menziesii | reverse complement strand
TCATAGAAAAATTAAGAAATTGAATAGGAATGATCCTACTTGAGTCCAGAATTATTAGAACCACATGGTTCGACATGAAGTTAAAGTATAGGCAAACAATGATCTCATGTGAGAAGGCATTATGGTTTTAGTTTGCACAATCGAACTTATACTGTCAAAAGGTTAACAGGTTGTAAGTTATCTCGCAGAAGCGAAATGTGGAACAATTTTTACACAGATAAGATAATATATTATTGTATACATGCGGACAAAACAATCATTATAACATTGCAATTTATATAGAGTAAAGTAGAAGTTACTTCGCGACTGAAATTATAATTTTAGAGCCGCAAACATATCTTACTGTCGCAACGTACTTCTAAACTATATTACAAGAAAAACTGAAGGAAGCCAAACGGTTTACCGCATGGAAGTTGTTTAGAATTTAGTAACTTATTTACTAAGCTTTATAACTGCAAATAAAACACTGCTTGATACTTTAATAATTTTTAAACGTACTTGTTCAATCATACCTGTAAACCTGTAAGAACCAGTAATATTCTATGTTAGCACAATAGCTAAGTAAGCCTTGGATTCAAAAGTTAGATTCCGCCTACTTGACAAGAAGAGACTCATCAGTAAACTGAAATAAAACAATACGCAAGTAAACTTTATTCTTGTTACAAAAATGAACGGTTGAGTTAACATAATTAATATTTTGTAAAACTAATCACTTGACTGTTTTCTTTTATTGCTAACCTTTAGCTGTTAGTAGACTGCGGGTTTTAGCATTTGTTGTTATCTCAAAATTTCAAATTTTTGTGAACATTTGGGGTTTTAACATGTGGTCTCAGAGCACAAGGTTCAAACACTAGACCTTGATGAAGCCCAACTAGCTTTAATAAAACAATAAATTAAATTATTATGCTAACGTATTTTATTTCAAATGTTATTCAACAGAGAAATGTTTTTTGAAGTTTAAGAGGCAGGTATGGAAAGGCTAAAAGAGTATGCAGAGGAGGAGTCTCCAGCTACTAACACAGGAAATTTTCCAAGAGATCCTATACCAGAGGATTTAAATACCAATTCCTCAGATTTGTTACAAACTGTAAAAGACTTAAAAACTAAAATGGAGTTTGTAAAGCGAGAAAATTAGAGAATTCTGAAGGCTCAAGAAGAGATGAATCAGATCCTAACTGAAAAGTTTCGAACTGAGAGTAGGGGTAGAAGATCGGAATCAGAAGATGTCAGTCATCAACGTAAATCTAAAAAGATGAAACATACAAAAACTGAAAGTAGTTCGTCTTCTGAAGTGTTTGGTGAAAAACGAAATTACCATCCTACTAGTGACAGTAGTGATGACAATCTGTACACTAGAAAGAGGAAATACAAACCTCATGAGGAAATTTCTAGGGAATTCAAAAAGATAAAACCACCAACCTTTAATGGAGAGACTGAGAAGGGGGAGGAAGCTGAATCATGGTTATCTGGGATGAAGAAGTATTTCCAAATATATAACTATTCAAACCAATTAAAGGCTAGAATGGCTATATATAGCCTCTTAGGAAATGCTGACATTTGGTGGCAGGACTTGAAAAGAGTTAAGGGAATAAAAGAGAAATATGTAAATTGGAGTACCTTTAAGAGGTATTTCAAAAAGAAATTCATGTCTGAGCAGTATTATGAGGAGAGAGCCAAAGAGTTTTATGAGTTGAAGTTAGGATCAATGACAATGAAGGATCTAAACAGCAAGTTCTTAAGTCTACTTAGGTATGTACCATACCTTGTAGATGAGAAACCAAAGGTGCAATGATTCTTTAGCTATCTACCTTATCATATTAAAGATAGAATTGAATATGATAACCCAAATACCTTGGAGGAAGCTATGAGAAAGGATAACTTCTATTTTGAGCAGAATCGGAAGAAAGAAAGCTTAGCCAATTAGAAAGCTAAGAAAAATAATAATCAGTTTGAACAAAAGAAGAAGGATTTTGTGCCGAACAGAAATTTTAAGAACAATAAGGCCAAAAACTATCCTAATAACAAGAATTTCCAAGGAAAAAAGAACAATACACCCAACACTCAGAATAATTCTAAAAGTAAGGAAATTGCAAATAATCATGGAAACTTTACCAATAACTTTGAGCATAAAGAGCATATCAAGTGCTGGGAGTGTAATGGCCCACACTACACTTCAGTCTGTCCAAATCGGAAGAAGACTGTTAGCAATATTCATACTATGCAGGAGGAGATGACCGTTGGGGAACTAGAAAGGAGCATGCCTAGAATCAATGCATCCTTGGAGAACCGACAAGCTAAATATCATAATTCCATGATGGAAGTAGAAGGTATGATAAATCAAACCCCTGTAACTATTTTGATTGATCTAGGAGCTAGTCTCAGTTATATTGCACCTTAGATAGTAGAAAAATGTAAGTTAATTGTTGATAAGTTTGAGAATTCATGGTTATTTCAGTTAGCCACTGGTGCTAAAAGAAAAGTAACTTGTTTTGTGAAAGAATGTGCATTAGTTATCGATAAATTTGAAACTGTTGTTAAAATTAATGTTTTGCCACTTGGTTCTTATGATTTGATGATTGGTATGGACTAGTTAGAACAACATAGAGTAATTCTAAACTATTATAATAAAAATTTCACATGCTTAAATAGTGATGAAAAACTAGTAAGTGTTAAAGGAATTCCTAGAAAAAACTACTGTAAGGAAGATTTCTGCTTTACAACTTAAAAGAGCTGCTAGAAAGGGATGTAAAGCTTATGCAGTAACAATAACTGATGAGGAACGTTTAATTAAAATAGATAAGTTAAAAGTGGAAAAAATACCCGTATTAAGAGAATATGTTGATGTATTCCCAGAAGAGATTCTGGGATTATCTCCGAAAAGGGAATTGGATTTCACCATTGAGTTGGTACCGGGTGCAGTAGCTAGCTCAAAGGCCCCTTATCGAATGAACATACTCAAAATCAATGAATGAAAATCGCAAATAAAAGAGTTAAATGATAAAAATTATATTCAACCAAGTGTGTCTCCTTGGGGGGCACCTGTCATCTTCGTCAAGAAGAAGGACATAACTATGCAAATTTGCATAGATTACCATTAGTTAAACAAGATGACCATCAAAATTGATATATGTTTCCCCACATAGATGATCTGTTTGATCAACTACGAGGAGCCATAGTGTTTTCAAAAATAGATTCAAGGTCTGGATATCATCAAGTGAGGATTAAATATGAAGAGATTTTTAAGACAACTTTTAGAACAAGATATGGTCATTACAAATTTGTCGTAATGCTATTCGGGCTTATTAATTCCCCAGCTGTCTTCATGTGTTTAATGAACAACATGATGCATAAGTATTTAGATAAGTTTGTGGTCGTGTTTATCGATGGCATTCTAATCTATTCAAAAACTGAAGAAGAACATAAAAAACATCTAAAAATTGTTTTGCAAGAGTTGCAAGAACATAAACTCTTTGCAAAGTTTAGTAAATGTGATTTCTTCAAGGATAAGATTCAGTATTTAGGTCATGTGGTGACTGAGGAAGGAATTTCCATAGATCCTAAAAAGATAAGGGAAATCGAAGATTGGCTGGTTCCTAAGGATGTGACGGATGTTCAATATTTCATGGGAATTACCGGTTACTACTGGAGGTTCATTGAAGGTTTTTTGAGGATAGAAAATCCGATAAATTCCTTGCAGAAGAAAGGAAAGAAGTTCGACTGGAATCAGAAATGTGAAAAAAGATTTAAAAATTTAAAAACTTTATTAACCAGTGCACCTATTTTAAGAATATCAGATCCTAATAAAGAATTTGTAGTGTGCACTGACACCTGTAATGATGGTTTAGGTGGTGTTCCAACTCAAGAAGCATATGTTATTGCCTATGAGTCTAGAAAGTTAAAAGTTCATGAAAAGAATTATGCAACATATGATCTAGAATTAGCATCTGTAATACACGCCTTAAATATGTGGCAACATCACTTAATTGGCAAAAAAATTCTTTTAATGACTGACAATAAAGGATTGAAGTATCTTTTAGATCAACCAAATTTAAATGCCAGACAAGCTAGGTGGTTAGCTTTCTTAAGTGAGCATGATTTTGAAATCCAGCATATAAAAGGTAAATAAAATAAATTTGCTGATGCATTAAGTAGGAACGCAAGACTAAATTTTGCAACAACAATCAGCACCTATGTTTGAGATTTAGATGAACAGCTTAAAGAAGGAATAGAACAAGATGAAATCTACTAGAATTTGCAAGCTAAAGTTAAAGAAAATCCAACAGAAAACTTAATTAAAGGCTACAGTTTAAATGAAAAATAATTTTTACTTTATAAAGATAGACTGTATGTACCTAACGTACCTAAAGTTAAGCTGTTAATTCTGGATGAAATTCATAAAACACCATATTCAGGTCGTCTAGGTTATCAAAAGACTATAACCATGTTAAGAAAAGAGTATTTATGGCCAAATATGAAAACTGAAGTAGCAGATTATATTGTTAGGTGTCTTGAATGTCAACAGGTAAAAACTGAATATCAACACCCAGCTGGTTTTCTACAGCCATTACCCATCCCTAGCTAGAAATGGGATATAATTAGTCTAGATTTTATTACTGGACTGCCTAAAAATCAAAATCAGAATGATTCATTCATGGTAGTAGTTGATAAGTTAAACAAAGAAGCTCACTTTATACCTATTAAAACTACTTATAAGGTTGCAAACATAGCTGATATTTTTCTAAAACAAATTTTTCGATTACATGGAGTACCAAAAGTTATAATTTCAGATAGAGATCCTAAGTTTACAGGAAACTTTTGGAAGTCTTTGTTTAAAGGGTTAAACACCACATTAAATTTTAGTACTTCTTTCCATCCTCAAACAGATGGACAAACTGAGGGGGTAAACTAAGTATTAGAAGATCTATTAAGAATGTATGTGAAAGACCAGCCTGGTAAATGGGAGGACTATTTACATCTCGTAGAATTTGCTTATAATAATAATTATCAAACATCAGCCAGATTTAGTCCTTTTGAAATTTTATATGGACAGAAATGTAATACTCCTATCTCTTGGAGTAATCCAGTAGATAGATTGGTATTAGGTCCAAACTATTAAAAGAAATGGAAGAAATTGTGAAACAAGTGTAGGAAAATATGAAAGTGGCACAGGATCGGTAGAATAGTCAAGTAGACTTAAAAAGAAATCCAAAGGAGTTTCAGGTAGGTGAACATGTGTTCATCAAGGTAAGGCCCAGAAAGAGCTCTCTAAGATTGGGGAGTTATGCAAAATTGGCACCTCGTTACTGTGGCCCATTTGAAATTTTGTCTAGGATTGGACAAGTAGCTTATCAATTAGCATTACCACCTAATTTAAGAGTACATAATATTTTTCACATTTTCATTTTAAAGAAATATGTTCATGATGCTACTCATGTTGCTAACTGGAATGTTGTATAGGTGGAACCAGAAGGCAAATTTCTAGTGAAACCAGATTGTATCCTTGGGAGGAGGGAAACTACACTTCGAAACCGCATCATTGGACAGGTAAAGGTGCAATGGAAGCACCTTAGTCCAGAGGAAGCCACCTAGGAATTGGAAAGTAAAATGCGAGATGCATATCCAATTTTGTTCTATGGGAATTTTGAAGATGAAGAATAAATAACATCGAGGACGATGTTATGTTCTAAGGGGGTGTGTATGTCACATGCCCCAATTTTGCAAAATAATATTATCTTATTTTGATTTTATTCCAAGACATTATGTTAAATTTAATGCTAAGTTGTAAATGATGACTAGCAGAGTCAAAGGTATTGAATGTAATTCTGAATATGTTAATTTTAAATAAATAAAATTGGAGACAACAGCTTGGGAGAGCTGTTAAAAAGAGTGTTACTGGTCAAGTTGGTGGAGGAGATTAGGTGGAGAGAAAATAGACAAGTGGCAGCATCCCCAAACACTTCCAATGTTGCAGGTGGAAACCTCCCTACATTTGGGGTCATGATTTCCCAAGAAAGTGGGATCAGAGCAGGTGGCTCAATTAATGACAACTAACCCAAAAAAACCTAGGCAATCTTAATAAAAAATCCCATTGAAGAGAGCTGAGGCTGCTCATTCCAGGAGGAGAATCATTTGGGTGAATGTACTTCAAGGAATTCATTAGGAAGGGAATTTGTGGAAGGTGTTTGAGAGGTAAACTATAGGAAGTGATCCAGTACATCTTTCTAGCTGAAAGATATTGCTGTAGAGTGCAAAGTTGGTACTGAGTCATTGGGCTAGTATTTTGTTTTTTGCTCTACCCAGTCCCAACCAAGGAGACCAGGAACATGCTCGGGGGTTCTGAGAATTCGTTGTTTGAGCACTCTCCAGGATTTGTTAGGGAGGAACGGCCTCCCAACGTTGTTTTCATCCAGATTTAAACAGGTTCTACAGTCTTTATTTACTATATTTAAAGTTTATATCTGAGAATGAATGAATAATGAATGATTTATATGTTATGTAGTGAACTGTTAAAGCTTGAAATCTCTTAGTTGTTTGAATGCTGAATCTGTATTTTGATGAAAAATAATCCTACCTATGTTTTTCCCCATCTGAAATAAACCAGAACGTACTCTAGCACAGGTAGTGTGTTTAAAATGGATAAATATATGATAGGAATCCAAAATAAATAGAGTTACTTATATTTTCAGAGTGTTGGAATTTTTTCTTTCAGTAGATAGTTGCTTCCAGAAAGAATATTAATCTGTTTAGTTAGGTTATTGTTAAAACTAGACTGTGTATTAAGAATGCTAGAAAAAGAAAAGGGTCATATTATTTTACTAATAGCAATGTGTTCAAGTATGTAAGATATTCTTTTACACAGTACTTTCTTTTACAAACTATACATCTAACCTAAAATAAAAGAAATAGAAATGTCACAGTTATAATGCTTATTTATTTATGTTAAGTAAAGGTTTAATATGGTTCTATTAGTTTATGTCTCTCCCTAATATTAGTAGGAAATTCAACCTGCAGCTAATTTGGACCCTAAGTAAGGATTGGTAACCTATTTAAAAGATAAACTAATTTAAGATGAGGAGTATATTAATAAAGGACTTAATAACTCTCACAGTATTCTTCTCCTTATAATTAAAATAAACTAAAATACATTAGTAACCTATACTTAAAGTATTATTAACAAGGAATTGTTCTTAAACTCTTACAGACAAATTATATGTAAAAGAGTATTGACAGGTATGAAAATTCTTATTTCTTTCACCAAGCTTACAGAAATAATCCTATTGAATAAACTAAACTAATATAGATTGTTCTCAGTCTTTATTAATAGTATATATATATATGCAAATATAAACTTAAGAGAATATATTGTTCACAGATAATATTAGTATTAACACAAATAATATTATTATTAATATAAACAATATTATTATTAACATAAATAATAACATTTATAAATCAAAGGAAATTCTTTTACAAAATGGAGGAATTTTTGAAAGAAGAACAGAGATAATTTCCATAAACCCTAACGTGAATTTCCTCAAGCCATTAAATAATTTTAAAAATTTTTGACAGTAATCGAACTTAACGAAATAACAATACAGAAATCATATTATTTAAAAGATAAATAGGGTAAAAACCCTAGCTCATATTTCTGAGCAAAATCTACCTGTATTCTTTATATACATTAGTAACCTAGGATAAACCATAATATTAGTTATTTTTAACCATTAAAAGAACCAACTAAATTCATTTACACAGAAATGAAATACAATAATGAACAACATATACAAAATGTAGACTTATAAAAGAAACAGTTTCTTTTTATTTATACAAACAGGGTGTACTTGTGAAAGTGAAAGACAGGGTTAAAAACCATTATATATATATATATATATTATAATTACCAATATCAATACATTGATGTCATAAAATAAATTTATTTAATTATGTAAACATCAAGTAACTAGGTTATTATAAATTACTTACAGTCCTTTAAGGACAAACAAATAGACAGTGTAATTATTATAAACTAGAATTTCCAAAATGCCTTGTAATACTAGTTAACAGTCAACTAAATAAGTATTAAAATTTGTTAAAAATTAAGTAGAATAATTTATTTAAAAATGAGGGTTTCTACAATATAAACCCTAGCTCATAACTCTAAACAAAAACGAGCAAGATTGATAACTAAACTATGATTGTATGTATCAGTTGTAAAAATATTAGCGATAACATTTACAGAGTACATTAAATAGAGTACAAAACTTCATCTACAATGGAGAAAGGTAAAAACCCTGATTATGCAGAGCTTAATGTTAAACATCTGATAAACCAAAACAAACTTGAAGACAGAACTGTCTTTGCAAGAGAACTATTAATTTAAACAAGCCGTAAGCTAAACATCAAAAACTTTTTACATTGCTCAGTTAAAACGGAGTCTACCATCAACTAGCGAGGGATTCGAAACTAGGTAAACCAACATATGACCTATAAGGAAATCAAACCACATAACTTATGGTGATTCAAGGAAGGTTTCCCCAAACCCTGGGTGATTCCAAATGACCACCCTGTTACAAGTAGGGTGAAAACCCAACACATGGACCACGGGGCTTACCCAAACTAAGCCACGAGCCATGGCATTCAGAGATTGATTGCATACTTCCTCCACCATGAAAGCATATAGTGGTGAGCACCTGTAAGGAGTTTAAAATACTACTGTCAGTAAATAAATAGCCTAAGATCTATTTGTGCCTTTGTAACAGCATTACACCTGCTGCACTTTAAATAAAATCAAAAATAAACTTTTACCTGTCAATTGAAATGACGAACAACCTCATAAAAGCACTGTCACCAATAGACTTGCAAAAACAGTCTGTAAGACTAAACCTCACACAACAGCAAGCCACGAGGACAACAAAAGGAAACTGGAGCAGACAGCAAGCCAAGGGCAGCGGTAGAATCAACAAAGCTTGCAGAGTGAGTACTCACAGCCACTAAGAATGGATTAAAAACTAAACATCGGAGGTAAAGACAATGTTAACCCAAGACTCGAGACAACTAGAGCAGAAGAGGACCAACGACCACCATGAAATCCAAGCAGAGCAGCGTCAAGGGGTAGCGTGAACTGCAAAGGAGAAATGAAAAGGGTTAGGGTTAGAGTGCCTCTTATATCTTTCACACTTGTTCAGGAGAAGACCACGTGGTCACGTAAATCAAACCATGCAGTGGACTGTTCCCTATAGTTCCTGCATAAAATGATATCGAATTATTTAATCATTTGGAACAAGGGGTAAACTATATCATCAGCCAAATAATTTCCTTGTAAATCGATTACACCGTTCATCATATGACTTGCTAGATTGGTGATGGAATATCAACGTTGTGAATTACGTTAACCTAGCAAAGAAGTTTCATTTTTAAAACCTTGGTAAAGGCCCGAAATCGTTTATGTATATGACTCAATTCATCATTAACTATATGACTTATATATTGTAACATCACAAACACGATTTGGATAGTAGCAATTCTTTTCTCTAAACTTTGACCTTGTTTTGGTTAGAGATCATATGTTATCGAGAGCTCAAGCTAACCACTGAACAACTATAGTTTTCCTATGTAAAAATATTATATTTTTTTTACATGGTTAATCTCTTGTAAAACAATGAATCAAGTTATAACATTTATAAGTGGCACAACATAGTATTTTGAAGAATCATAAAATCTATTTTAAACATGTTTATGACCTTGTACTAATTATAGACTAAATGTCTATTAAACAAAATAGATTATGCATGTTTATAAGACATATAGGAACTAATAAACCAAATGGTAACAAAACTATGAAGTTGACAAATTGTATTGTAAGAACACTGTTATGAAATTTCTTTACATAGCTCAGAGCAATGAAACCTTGATGGATTTTGGTTGTAACTCAAATTGGTATTTACTAAATGATTCACCATGTCTATTGGGTAGTAAAGTAGTTATAGAATTAAACAAAATAACTAGAAATTTGACCTGTTTCGAAAGCATCAATCTCATAAAAACTATTTGTAGACAGTAATTTAATACAAGAGAAGTATCATAGAAAAATTAAGAAATTGAATAGGAATGATCCTACTTGAGTCTAGAATTATTAGAACCACATGGTTCGACATGAAGTTAAAGTATATGCAAATAATGATCTTATGTGAGAAGGCATTATCGTTTTAGTTTGCACAATCGAACTTATACTGTCAAAAGTTTAACAGGCTATAAGTTATCTCACAGAAGCGAAATGTGGAACAGTTGTTACACAGATAAGATAATATATTGTTGTATACATACTCACAAAACAATCATTATAACATTGCAATTTATATCGACTAAATTAGAACTTACTCTGCGACTAAAATTATAATTTTAGATATGCAAACATATCTTACTATCGCAACGTACTTCTGAAATTTATTACAAGAAAAACTGAAGGAAGCCAAATGGTTTACCTCACAGAAGTTGTTTAGAATTTAGTAGCTTATTTACTAAGCTTTATGTTGGGGCGCGCACCTTAACGGTTCCTAATTTTGGTAACTCCGTGGTTTTTGTGGAAGTTGTAAGTGGAGTTATGACTCAAAACAGTCTTAGGGGTGTCAAGGTTGAGTCAAAGTCCTCTTTTTGTAATAAACACATGGTTTAAGTCCAGGGTTTAGGGTTCGGGGTGCCCATGGTTTAAGCCCATGGTTTTGTAATAAGTGCACTATAAATAAGCACTCTTGTAAAAAAGTGAGGTTAGGATTTTCGATGTAACATGAATTGATGTGAAGCTAAGGCCATTTTGTAAGAGAAGGTTAAGTCCCAGCTGTGTGCATGGACGACCTCTCCAGCTAAGTGCGCAGAGGGTTTTGGGTGATAAACAAAATCTGTAGTTGTGTGCGCAGAGGCCTGCTGCTGTGTGCATGGCTTTGAGGACTGGAAGGGATCTGCAGCTGAGTGCACAGATCAGAACTGTGGTTTTTGTAAAGAGTTGAATAAAACACAGTTCTGTGGACGTAACCCATACACTAGGGGTGAACCACGTTATATCGTGTGTTGTTCTTTTGGTTGCGTTGTTGTTTTGTTCTTTATGCATTGATAAATATACATCTGATAAGTAATATCACTGCTAATTAAATATCTTCGCTGTGAATTCCCAGGAAAGGGTTATGTAAGTCACTGTCTGTTTATTTAGCTGTGAAGTTATATATGTGAATGTTGAAGTTCTGTGTTATATGAATATAAGTTATTAAAGGCTAAAGGTATAGTAATATCCCTCTCCTGCTTGCAGAAACCTGATTCTGCGGCACCCCATAGCTATTTCGGGTGAGACTGCAACCTGTTCGCAGGTTGTTTCCGAAAGGGCCAACACTGTGGGTCTTTTGTTGGTGCGAGGTTAATGGTATAAAGCCTGGGTCTGCCCTGTAGCCCAACAAATTGGTTCTGTTTCCGGTTGAACTTAGTATTTGCTCAAGAGGGGTTTACGTCGTACCTCGAGGGCTATGTTCTGGAGGCCCTCTGTGAAGGAAATCGGTGATTGGCTTGATGAGACTTATCTGAAATTCCCTGAGCAAGAGAACAAAGATCTGCGTCGTAGTGCAAATGAATTTTTACAAAGGTATGTTTTTTGTGATGTTTATGAAATTTTCTTTGGTAGTATCCACATAGAGTTGCACCAATGGTTATCCAGGTTAACAGAGAGAAGGACAAACTTCCAAGAACGTCAGCTTTTTGATTGGACCCCCACAAGAATTAATATACTGAAAAGGGTGAACAACGAGATATCCCGCGCTATTGATTTCTGGACAACACGAACCCTTGAAGTATTTGTGACAGAGTTCGCCATCGACACGAGTACTTCCTTTAGTGCAGCCGAGCAGCAGTTTTTCAAAGGACCAAGGGGTAAGTTTTTGAATTCATTTAGTTTGATAATTAAAATGTTATTAGCTGAAAAAGGTATATTGCTAATTGAATCATACTATTAGATTTAGTATTACTAACCTATGTTTGCAAGTGAAAATACCTTCGACAAGCAAAGCGGTTTGCTGCGAAGTGGCAAAAGGTACAAGAGAGATTTTAGATCCTATTCCCAGGGTTAGCATACCGAGTATTCCCCTATAAATCCCACAGATTCAGAACCCGAAGAAACCCCTTCTGTTGGAAACCCTCCTGTAACCCCGCAGCAAAGACCTATTATCCCTGAGAACCTGTCCCAGTCTGAAAGTCACCCTAGCCCGAGTTTTCCTATCGCAGGTCAGTCTACCCCAGTAACTTCCCCCCCGCCTACTTCCAATCCCCCTCCAACCCCCCCTAGATCCACTATGTCCCACATGCATGATGACATTAAGCTCCCTGTTTTCAAAGGAACTAGATCAAAGGATCCAGAACAGTTCTGGTTTTTATGTGAAGCAGTGTGGACTGCTAAGAACATTACGGATCAAGATACAAAAAGAGCGCAGATGGTTACTTCTTTTAGAGACTGCATTCTGACCTGGTTCATGAATTTTTCCAGCACTTAGAACCATGCATTGGATGATGTAAAAGCAGCAATGATAAAGGAATTTAAGAAGCCAAAATCAGATTCGCAGTGTATCACTAAGTTAAAAGAGATTCACCAGAAGCGTGGCGAATCAGTGTGGGACTTTGATCAAATATTAAAAGTTCTACTAGACCAAGTCAGTTTCACCATTGGACCTACGCAGCACAAGGAATGGTTCATTGCAGCATTGCTACCGCATATCAAGACTCCACTCATGCAACAGAAGGTTGCTGACTAGGAGGAGGCTCTGGAAATTGCGATGAAGCTTGAAACCGCTCCTGTCGAAGACAATTCTGGTATTGCTCAAATACAAGCGCAGTTGGCAGCGATGGCTCTGGAGCTTCGCGATATGAAGAAAGGAAAAACCGAGCGCGAAGAGGTTTGGTGTACGCAATGTTGGATAGAAGGTCATGCCAAGGAATAGTGCCCTATGGTAAGAAATTACCTGAATACTGGTGCGCCAAACCCGTTTAACCCGCAAGTATGATATTGCGAGCTCTACAGAACAACAGGTCAGCATCGACCTGAATACTGCTATCTGCTGCAGAGGTATGGGCAAGTACCTAAGAACCCCTATTGTAAATTCTGTAAGTCCATGGGACACAACGAAGATGAGTGTCGCAGCTTTGACCTCATGATAGAACGAACTTACGACGTGCTTACCAGGTACAAAATGAGGGACAGAGCAATGATGGCTATGGCTACCACAGTGGTGCATCAAGTAGAGGTGCTTTTGGCAGTCGTGGTCGAGGTGGTATGGCTAGAAGAGGTCGAGGCCAAGTTGTGTGTTACAACTATAACCTGGTTAGGAATCTAGCAAGAGACTGTCGGAACCCAACTACGACATGTTAGTATTGCCGGGCAGTAGATCATGTGATCGAGCAGTGCCCACAGTTGATAGCTAAGATTCAGGAAAGAAATAGTACCCCTACTCAGAATATTCAGATGGTCTCTGTCGAGCAAAGACCTGCCCCAGCTATTAGTGTTGTTACCTAGAGTGGAGCTACGACGGAAGCACAGAATAAGGAGAAACAACCTGACGAGGCTTGGGTTTGTAAGGCCCCAGCAAAAGTCCCAGCATCTGATGTCGAAAGAGAAAAAGAGACATTCATGGAAGCCAAGAGAGATTTTTCTACTCCTAGCACATCAGTAGCACCTGCACAACAACATCAACAGCGGTCGTAGACGCGAGAAGCCTTGACAGACAAAGTAAGTAAACTGTCCTCCTTTTTACAGAGTTGTCTGAAGCTCCTTAGAAATCAGAATGCTTTAAGCGAGTTGCAGAAAGTTATTGCTTCCTACGAACCTCAGCAAAGTTCTGGTCAGGAAAAAGCTATTAATAGTGTCAGGAGAACTGGCAAGGAAATGAGATTGAATGCTCAGATAGGAGAGTATGATATGACTATTGTTATCTTGGACCTAGGATCAGAGGTAAATGTCTTAACTAAGCAAATGTGGGAACAAATAGGAAAACCTACCCTTGATTGGTCCCCTATATAGTTGAGATTAGCCAATCAGCAGAAGATTGTGCCCCTAGGAAGACTCCCTAGTGTACCAGTAGATATTGATGGAGTCAGTACCTTAGCAAACTTTGAGGTAATTGAAATAATTGATGACATCAACCTCTATCCTGCACTACTAGGCATTGAATGGGAAATAGATAATGATGCAGTCATCAACCTGAAGAAGAGATAGATGAATTTTGAAGGGAAAGGCATGAGAGTCATAGTCCCATTGGACCCTTCTCAAGGAGAGAGATACACAGAGCCAGTAAGAGATGAATACCAGGATGCTTTGGACAACATTAACAATATCACAGCTAAGGAAGAAGATTATGTTGATCCTACTGCCGAAGGTATCATGGATTGGCAGTGTGACAGCTCCTGTATGATGGATTCAGATGATGGGTTAGAAAACTGGCAGAACAGACTTTATGACCTACATGGACA
>LPNX010409850.1:188892-261911 GCA_001517045.1 Pseudotsuga menziesii | reverse complement strand
TCAATAAACTATTTTGGATCTGACAAGTCATCAAAATTAGGTAGGATTCTTACCCGTGCACCAAGCCATCTGATAGATTTAGTAATTCTGGCACATCTATGTCCATGTAGCTCATAAAGTCTGTTCTGCCAGTTTTCTAACCCATCATCTGAATCCATCATACAGGAGCTGTCACACTGCCAATCCATGATACCTTCGGCAGTAGGATCAACATAATCTTCTTCCTTAGCTGTGATATTGTTAATGTTGTCCAAAGCATCCTGGTCTTCATCTCTTACTGGCTCTGTGTATCTCTCTCCTTGAGAAGGGTCCAATGGGACTATGACTCTCATGACGGATCAGCAGTCGAAGCCTCTGAAGTGACTCAGCCCCTGAAGATGCGGACAGTCAACATTGGATCAAAAGACCAGCCTAAGTATGCCACCAATGGAGATTATTGGGATGAAGACACGGTAAGCGAAGCAACCCAACTTCTCCATGAGTGTCGAGACTTATGTCTGATGAAGTTCCTGGAAATAAGAGGAATTAGTGCAGCTGTGGATGACATTTTGTCATTGGTCGAAGCTCGACTCTCTGCCGCAGATGGTGTCTAGAGGTGTCAAATATCCTCATTAGGGCGTAGTCGCAGCTACTGTTTGTGCCAAAGAAGGAAAGGTCTGTCGAAACTATAAAAAAAATGACCGTTAGAAGAAATCAAATTTGGCAGCGCCGGTACATTCTCTGTATTAACTAGCTGTATTAATGTGATCTTGGAAAATCTACCACCGTCTAGACAAGATCTCTGTCAGAATCGATGCCATCAATGCACAGTTACGACATATTTCAGGGATATATTCTATAAGAAGACACCCACACCTGCAAGGTTCGCACTTTTTAGTTTCTTAAGTTTTACAATTGCATCCATGTCCGCGGATCGTGAATTCCAGGAACTATTGAGAGAGTTTGAGCAGACGGGTTTGCCGAACGTTTTAAATCGACCGCCTACATCTACTCCCTATGAATAAACTCGCCTAGCACCGACTCAGCCAATGCAGACACGCTCTGCCCTAAAGAAGTTTAAGCCTGAAGTACGCTCTAAACACAACGAAGACCGACACAAGCAATTAGGGAAAACACCAGAAGACCCCGAGATGCAGCCGTCTGGTTCAGTAGAGGCCCCACCTGTAGAAGATGAGAATATTGCACAGAAGCGTCCACCATATATTCCACCAGTTCGACCAGGAGTCCAGCCACCTCGGTGACTAAAGAAGTTCACATTACACACCCCTTCATTGCCCCCAGGTGTGTAGTTGGTCAGGACCATAGCAGGGAAAATAGATCGGATTAAGTTTGCCGACCATGACACGAATGATCATGGAAAGTTTCCACAGTTCGCTCCAGCACAATACTTGCATTTTGTTAAATATCCAGAGACTAACGCGACATTGCTGGAAGTAAAACAGTGGGCTACTGGCTTGGATCAAGCGGGTCTGCTGAAGATGCTCGATGTTCCCCATTTTGGTTGTAGCACACAGGTGACCATAGTGGTCAAGCAGCTACTGGAATTAGTACATGATGGCCACATATGGATAGGAGATAAGAAAATTCCTATTAATGGCGAGCTCATTCACAGGATCACAGCCTTACCAATCGAAGGACCTAATCCGGGGACCAAATTTCCTTCAAAGCATAAGGATACAAAGCTCGCACAAAGCATGAAGGAACGCTTTGGCCTGACAAAGGGAAAACGTGGGTGTCACACTTCCGCAATTCAACAACATAATATTCGCTTCGCAGTTGAGCTTCTCACATGCAAGCTCATGCGAAAGTGCAGACCATATGAAGTGCCTGCCCCGGTTATTAGAATTATTGTGAACTGCGCCGAAGGCTACAGTTACAACTGGGAAGCATATATCGTGAAGGAATTCCTTGAATACATCCGCGACGCGTAGGAAAAAGGTAGGCCCTTTCACTATTCCTGGTTGATAGTCCTCATCGCCCTGGTAGGATGGAAAGAACCTACCAAGGCACAGTTTGTTGCTATACCTCCGGACTTGCCTTGCGTAGTACGGTACGCCTCTCTGTGGGTTTCCCAGGATAAAACCCTATAACAGATGACAAACTGTGTATTTTCCTTTTATATGATGAGTATCTCGTATGAGATCATGAAAACCCATCGGCTCACTAATGAGTTATTCTCTCAATACGACGGCGCAACCCATTTCAGCGTCGACGTGCATCATATTTTCATCCAGGCCCATGTGGATCAAAATCATCAATGGTTTAAGTTACCATATGTCGTGACCAAAGAAGACATCCTCGTGGTCGTTCAACAGTGGCCAGCGGAATGGTTGAAGGATGCAGGAAAAAAACCCACCATTCCAGTCCCCCTAGTTACCAATCTAGGAACAGGTCCTAGTCATACATAGCAGCAAGACCCCCCTGAAGATAGTGAAGAACAAAATAAGTTGCAGCAGAGTGGAAGCGACCAGGGTGGAGATGATGGAAATGAAGAAGAAGAAGAAGAATCGGTTCAAACTGCTTCAGACCCTAATCGACAGGATAAGCGCAAGATGCCAGAACTAGAGGAAGTAAACAAACCCCAGTCCCGAAAGAAAATGAAGGTGTCGAAGAACAAGAATATTGACACGGAGCCCAACCTGACAAGTGAGGAGTTTGTTCAGGCTCTATAAAATTCCACAAAAGCTCTCACCAAGAAATGGTCAGAATTTTCATATATACATCTGCATGCCATCACCGAGGTAGCAAAACACATTTCGAAGTTGAAGGACTTAGCAGAAAAATCACCGACTGGCGCCTCAGCAAGCAGTGCCTCAGTAAGCATGCAGCCAAACCTAAGGCAATGGTCGGCCAGAGATAACAAAGGCCAAGTGTCGAGCGCAGCTCTCATATTAACAGATGCAGCGTCTCGTTCGGAGATGAGTATGAAGGTTGGTATAGATTACACTAAGTTATCCATGACGGAGCTACATCTCTGTCAGTCAGGAATTATGAAAGAAATTCAGGCACAAGACCAATATTCACAAAAACAGTTAGAAAATGCCATAAGTCAGCAGCAGGGCTTCGCAGCGCAACTGGAGGCAGTGGAGCAGAGAAAGAGGGATGCAGAATGTAAGCGCATTACCCTAGTATGAGTCTTGGATGAGGCATGTTGAATTCTTCCTGACTTCGACGTACAGCTGGTAGAAGAACCAGAACAAAGATTAGTCAGGCTGAAAGACTACGCACAGCAGTCTCACAGTGAAATAGAGAAGCTCAAAGCAGAACATGAGGCCCAGATTACAGAGCTTCAACTCCGCATCACCCCAGAGAGCCCACCGGAGGTCATGGAGCAAAGCCGAGCAGACATTCAGGCCTTCGCAGCAAAGATCTCGGATACTATGAACAGTGCAGTAAAGCCGTTAGAAGACATTGTTGGGTCCTGTACCACCCTGCAGGAACATCTAGAAATTGGACAGCTGCAAGAAATCATCAGGCAGCGACAGATAGAGTTGGATACAGTAAAAGCAGAAATTAAGACTCTGCCACCTATGGAGAAAATGCTTAAGGTAAAGTGAAGCAATGAACTCCAGCAAGAAATTGAATCGTACAGAGCAAAAGCAACAGAAGTGGAAAGTTCTATGGAGCCACTTATCAGCAAAGCTTTCGAGTTGAGTACTACTGTGGACACCCAACTCAAAGTCCTGAAGGAATATGTTGCATTTGTGCAGACAAAGGCCAGTGAAGCATCAGCCGCAGTATTACAGGAATTGGTCGAAAAGGAGAAAGCCGCCGACAATATCATGCGTGGCCTCAACAAGTAGTTCGCTATCTTCACTGACAAAATTCGCCTACCAGAAGAGCAGCAGAGTGTCCTGGGATGGGCCACTGGTGAGTCTTAGGGGTCTATTGGGGCGCGCACCTTAACGGTCCCTAATTTTAGTAACTCCGTGGTTTTTGTGGAAGTTGTAAGTGGATTTACAACTCAAAATAGTCTTAGGGGTGTCGGGGTTGAGTCAAAGTCCTCTTTTTGTAATAAACCCATGTTTTAAGTACAGGGTTTAGGGTTCGAGGTGCCCATGGTTTAAGCCCATGGTTTTGTAATAAGTGTACTATAAATAAGAACTCTTGTAAAAAAGTGAGGTTAGGCTTTTTGATGTAAGATGAATTGATGTGAAGCTAAGGCTATTTTGTAAGAGAAGGTTAAGCCCCAGCTGTGTGCGTGGATGACCTCTGCAGCTTAGTGCGCAGAGGGTTTTGGGTGATAAAGGAAATCTGCAGCTGTGTGTGCAGAGGCCTGCTACTGTGTGTGCATCTTTGAGGACTGGAAGGGGTCTGTAGCTGAGTGCGCAGATCAGAACTGTGGTTTTTCTAAAGAGTTGAATAAAACACAGTTCTGTGGATGTAACCCCTACACTGGGGGTGAACCACGTTATATCGTGTGTTGTGGTTTTGGTTGCATTGTTGTTTTGTTCTTTATGCATTGATAAATATACATATGATAAGTAAGATCATTGCTAATTAAATATCTTCACTGTGAATTCCCAGGAAAGGGTTATGCAAGTCACTGTCTGTTTATTTAGCTACGAATTTATATATGTGAATGTTGAAGTTCTGTGTTATATGAATATAAGTTATTAAAGGCTAAAGGTATAGTAATATCCCTCTCCTGCTTGCAGAAACCTAATTATGCGGCACCCCATAGCTGTTTCGGGTGAGACTGCAACCTGTTCGCAGGTTGTTGCCGAAAGGACCAACACTGTGGGTATTTTGTTGGTGCAAGGTTAATGGTATAAATCCCGGTTCTGGCCTATAGCCCAACACTTTATAATTGCAAATAAAACATTGTTGGATACTTTAATAATTTTTAAACGTACTCATTCGATCATACCTGTAAACCTGTAAGAACCAGTAATCTTCTGCATTAGCACAATTGCTAAGTAAGCCCCAGATTCCAAAGTTAGATTCCACCTACTTGACATGAAGAGACTCATCAGTAAACTGAAATAAAACAATATGCAAGTAAACTTTATTCTTGTTACAAAAATGAACTGTTGAGTTAACATAATTAAGATTTTGTAAAACTAATCACTTGACTATTTTCTTTTATTGCTAAGCTTTAGCCGTTAGTAGACCGCAGGTTTTAGCATTTGTTGTTATCTCAAAATTTTAAATTTTTGTGAAAATTTGGGGTTTTGACACCTTGAATAAAGGAGTCTCATGACCTAGGGAGACCATTCAAGGTGGTCATTACAATCTCTACATTCTCCACTTCTTCATCTACTGCTTCCAGCTATTCGTTGATCTGAGAGACCCTTATAAAGTAAGACTAGATGGTTTCTGCATTCTAGATATTTACATTCTTCAGTTGGTTTCTCGGATTCATCTTTTGGTTTATGTTCTTCCCTTCAAATAGTTTGGTTAGAGCATCCAACATAGCTTTAGGTTTCTTTATGGAGGACACCTATGGTATGAGGTGATCCTTGATTTAATAAGCAATAATCCTCTTAGCCATAACCAACTTCTTCTTGTGTAAGGCCTTAGCCTCATCTCCCTCTGTAACTAGAACCTCCTCATTGATATAGGAGTCCAACTCATTTTCTTCCACAACCAGGGAGATCCTATACTTCCAGGCTCAAAAGTCATCATATCCCTCAAGATTTTCATCAAGCTTGGTATGATGAGACATATTAACTGAGAACCTCATATGGAAATACAAAATATTTAGATCTTACCAGGTCAAGATGTCGGATCTGGATTTGGAGCTGAATTTATGTAGTGTTGGTTGAGGAGCAGATTAGGGTTTGACTTTTCTGGAGTTTTTTCCAACCAAATGCTTTGATCTTGATCTCTAAACTTTGATTTTGAGGAGGAGATCAATCCAGGCCTAGGCTCATTGAAAAATTCCACTTCTATGGAAATCCCTAATTTCCAGAAGAAATGTCAGGTCCAAAACTGAAAAAGCTCAGAATTGGATTCTGCTTCGACAGAAATATGCGCCCTAGGGAGGAGTGTGAGCCCAACCCTCTTTTTCTGAAAATCTATGGAGAGAGATCCAAAAAGTAGGTAACCCTAGTTCCCGCAACTGCACAGTGTATTCTTCTCATGTTAGCTCTGATACCATGTTATATTTTTAACATTAAGCTAACATTATATTAGGATATTTAACTGAGAGAATAAAAAGCACAACAATCAAACACAAGAGACAATGAACACAGTGTTTTTCCTCGGGGAAACCATAAATGGAGAAAACCCCACAACTTCCTCAGAGATAGAATCAACACCAAAAGTAAGACCCCAAAATAGTAAGATGATCCCTCGACAATAGTAGCCTCTTTCTTCCTAGCCCTAGTGTCTTCTTCTTCCTCAACTATGTGCTACAACTGAGTGTGAGTGAGTGTGTGATAAATAGAGAGGATCAGTCTCTATTTATACTAATTCTGGACTTGACAATAACCTACTAGGGCCAACTTCTCTATGAGAGTCTAATAACCCTAGTGCCATGGAATTGCAGGGACTTTAACCCTTGATCAATAGGAAGCTTACCCACAATGACTTGACATGACTTGTTTACATTATAGAAACTCCCGATAGGAACATCGCGGCATGACATGACTCAAATACATTACAGACACATCTCGGAATAAACATCGAGGTACAATACATGAGAAATACAAGTGAATACATTCCAAATTTACAATTACATTAACATTTTCTAGTGCGGCGTTGATCTTGGGCATTGTCCTTGCTAGATCACCAACAGTCATCTCCTCTTGTACCGTATGTATGTTGCTAATAGTATTCTTCCAGTTGGGAAAAATTGATGCATAATGTATTAATCTTGAACATTGATCTAGGGACTAAACATCAGTCTCATCAAAGATTAATCAACAAATAACTCATGAAATGGTGTAATCGGTGTACAGAATGAGTAGCCTCTCTGTATAATCAGATGAAAGAATGACAATACAATACAATGTCATGCTACAAGCATGAATGAATGAGCAATTCGAATCCTCAAGGAGGTCATTCAAATTGAATGAGTGAGTCTAGCTTAATTGAATGTAAGCCATAGTGAACACTCCAGTTAACCACTAATCAAAACCCTAAATGACTCAACTGAGCCCTAAATAAAGTCAGAGTGCATCAAATGACTGAGTCTCAACTGAAAGAGATCAGACACATGTCATAGAAATCCAACCATCAAGTGCTAGTGCTTCAATGACTCAAATGAACCCCGATGAGGTTAACTGATGTTGAACTGAACATCAGAAGTTGGTGGAGGCGCCCCTGTTGACTCCAGTTCATTAATTAATCATTAAATAATCAATTAAATGAAAGGAGGCACCTTCACTACCCTGTTAACTAATTGTAACCATCAGTTACCAATTAGGTGCATTAATATCACTCAGATCATCCCCGGAGTGCTGCAGTTATCCTCCCCGAATGTAGGAGAAGGATAAGTTAGCCTCCTTAACTGAAGGTAGGCGTGGGTGTGACTGGATGATGTCAATTAATGCTCCATTGATGTCAATTTATGTCAATAATACTTAGGATAGTGGTTTAACTAGGCCAATTTGACCAAAAAGAGTGTGTATGGTGGTAAATGTCTCCAAAACCCCCCCTTAAGCTATACTCAGGAGGAGTTAGAAAACACAAATGCATAAAAATGCTAGGGCCCCAGTAACTAAGGCCATAGGTCACCCTGTACAATGTTGAAACTGAAACAATGCTCAAAACAAACTAAGTGAGGAAAAGAGGGAAACCCCAATGGAAAAAAACCCCCTTCAAGATGAACACTGAAAGTAATCTGAATCACCCTGATGAACTCACCCCCAACAGTGAATGGAGGTAAGTGAAATTATTTTCTGAAAAGATCTTGGTGAATATGTCTGCAATCTACTCATCAGTCGGGCAGTATTGCAAAATGATGGTCCTGTCATGCACTAGCTCCCTGATGTAGTGCATGTGGATCTCTACATGTTTGGTCCTCTTCCTGGTAACTGGATCTATGGAAATATTAATAGCACTTTTATTGTCACAAAAAGAGAACAGTGGACAAATTACTACCAAGATCAAACTCTAAAAGAATGCCTTGCAACCTAACTGCTTGGATGCAAGCATTCACCGCTCCTCGATACTCGGCCTCTGCTGAAGAGAGTGCTATGGAAGCCTGCGTTTTGGTTGACCAGAAAATGGGGCCACCACCAAACATGAATACATATCTAGAAGTAGACTTCCAATCAATATAATCACCCACCCAATCGAAATCTATGTATCCAACCAGCTCTAGCTCGGAGTCTGCAGCATAGTGAATGCCGTAGGTCCTGGTTCCTTGAATATACTAAAGGATCCTCTTGGCTTCCTTCCAATGAATATCATGATGCTGCTACATATATCTTGATACAACATTCATGGCATAATAGATATCAGGCCAAGAATGTGTCAAGTACAATAAGCTACCAATCAGTTGTCGATAGATAGTGCAGTCCATGGGAGGTGTGCTTTTTCCTTTTTCAAGGCTGATCCCTGAAAGGAAAGGGAATGGTGCAGGCCTACAATCAGCCATGTTAAACTTGACTAATAGGTCTGAAATATATTTGTACTAAGTGACCATAATCCCATCAGAAGTTTTCTCAATTTCGAGCCCCATAAATTGTTTTAGAAGACCCAAATCACTCATTTCAAAGGCATTGTGGAGAGCAGTTTTGATGGCTGAAATGGAGGCAACTATGCTACCTGTGATCAGTAAGTCATCAACATATAAAAAAATGATAATTATATTACCATAATACTATTTTAAATACACATTTGGATCTGATCTACACCTTTGAAAGTTTTTCGAGAGAAGGAAGGCATCCATCTTGTAATACCACTCTCTTGGGGCCTGTTTTAACCCGTATAGTGACTTCTTTTGCTTGCAAACCAAATATGGATCAGTGATGTAGCCCTCCATATTCTTCATGTATATCTCCTCATGAATATCTCCATGTATAAATGCTGACTTAACATCCATGTGATGCACTTTCCAGTGCTTGGATGCTGAAATTGCCAAACAAGGCGAATAGAGTCCATTTTTGCAACCGATGCAAAGGTCTCATGGTAGTCCACACCTTGGACCTAAGAGAAACATTTTGCCACCATACTTTCCTTATATTTGTAGGTGCTTCCATCAACATAAACCTTGGTCCTAAACACCCACTTGCATTGAACCAATTTCCTTCCCGAAGGAAGAGAAATTATCTCCCAAGTAGTGTTTTTCTGAAGAGAATTCATCTCTTCATCCATGGCAACTTGCCATCTCAGATCCTTTCGAGAATGATAGTAGGATTTTGGATCTAAACTAATCATCAAATAGTAATTTTTGGACAGCAAATTATCAGGACAAGAGAGCGCAATACCTGCTCTTTGGAAATCAGATCGGGTTCTCCTTTGATCATCCAGATTTCTAATGTTGTCTCCTGCAGAGGAGAGTATCTGTCGAGCCCATGTAGGAAGATGATTTTGCACTTTAGGTTCTGATTCAACATATAATTATTTCTACACACTGATATCATAAATCAAACGATACAAATCAGGGTCATCACCCAAATATTCAGTAGAATAGGAAGGAAATTCAGCAGTTTTCTCCTTCACTAGTTCCACCTCCTGAAGAGGCTCATTGAACTTGAAACTTGTCTCGATGATGATATGTTTGGACCTGATATCCAGCAGCTTGAAACCTTTAGATTCATCAAGATACCCAATAAACAGAAATTCTATGCTTTGCAGTTGCAAATCCCTTCCTTTATCAAGCGGAATCCGGGCCCATGCAGTGGACCCAAACACCCGCAGGTTCGACACATCTGACTTGTGTCCAAAGTATGATTATAAAGGGGTTTCCCTTTCATGGATGAGTCTGACACCTTGTTCTAAATGTATTCTGTATCATGCATGGCCTAATCCCAAAAAAATGGAAAAAGCTTCTTGGATTCCAACATGCAAGTGGTCATCTCCTTGAGAAACTGATTCTTCCTTTCCGTTACTCCGTTCTGCTGGGGAGTGTAGTGAATTGAATGTTGGACCTGAATACCAATTTGGGAGCATGTGTGTAGAAACTCATTACTGAAATAATCCCCTCCATTATCAGATATCAAGATCTTGATCTTAATCCTAGAGGCATTTTCGATCAAGGCCTTCAATTCAGAAAATTTTTCACATACTTCAGACTTCTTTTTGAGAAAGAAGACCCATGTGTACCTTGAAAAATAATCAATAAAATTAAGAAGATCATGACAGGAATCAGACCACTGATATCATAATGTATCATCCCCAATATGCATGTATCTTGGTTTACCTTCCCCCGATCGAACTTGTGCTCAGGGTGTTTTCCAATCACACAGCGCTTGCAAATTCCCGTGGTTGCCTTGATGATCGGGAGGCATTCAACAATGGATTTTTTTTGTAATTGCTGCAAATATTTTAAATTAAGATGTCCAAACCTCTCATGCCATATCCTACTAACCTCATTTCCATGAGTTAGCAGAGCGGTGGGCTTTGCATCCGCAACAAAGTGAGAGAACTCATATGCTTTTACATGATGGTTTGCAAGGCCTTTAGCAATGAGTTTCCCGGATGCAATTTATGTTATCTCAACATCGTTTGGGCTGAAAGAAACTCTCTTAGGCACCCCTGTATGTGTCATCTGATAGACACTCAGGAGATTTGATGCCAGAGACGGTACATACAAAACATTTGAAAAAAGCCATTTTCAAGATCAACAATAACTTGTCCTTCTGAAATGATGGTGGAGTCATCTCCCATGTGGATGGGGATGGATTTTCTGGTCTCCAAGGATGAAAATGAGTCTCTTTCAGCCATCATGTGGTTCAAAGCTCTAGAATCAGTCAAAAGTGCTTTGGAATTCGAAGTGTTTTCCATGAGGGCATGACCTTTTTCATGTTGTGGTTCTTGATCTTGCTGACATTTCCTTCGAAAGTTCTCTAGAAGATTGATGTGATTTCTCTCAAGGAGAGAGGTTGCCTCATAAAGCTTCTTCTTCATGCAGGCATGTTCAGGGTGGAATCCCTTCCCGCAATAAGAACACTTGACTTTTTCCTTGCCATGGTGTCCTTTTCCTTTGTTCTTCCTTGAGCTGAAAGACTCATCATGTTGCTGGTTTTCAACTCTAGGTTCAGGGGCATCAAATTTAGTTTTTGGGTTCTTCTGCTGCTTTCCTTTACCCTCCAAATATTTGGGCCCCGAGACATGGAGGGCTTAATCACAGGAATATCTGATGATCCCCATCTGGAAAATATTGTCATGTTCACTTTTTAGGGACTCAGTGAAGGCATTGAGTGTAAGCATCTTCCATCCAAGGGTTGTGAGATTCCCCTCACAGAATGTAGAAACAAAAATTGAATAATCAGCCCCATGCTTGGAGAGTATGGCGAGGATGAGCTGATCATCCTCCTTCTCCACTTTACATTGCTTCAAGAGTAAAACAATATGCTTGAACTTTGTGAAAAAGTCATTCAGAGTCTCAAAATTGGAGGGATGGAGAGACATTAATTAATTTTTGAGCTGGTAAACCCTCAATTCATCATGCTTTCCATGTAGAGTTTCCAAATTGTCCCATATTTATTTTGGAGTCTTCAATCCTGCAAGATGGAAAAGAAGATCCTGGGAAATAGAGAGGCACAAGAAACCGAAGGCTTCATCCTTCTTGTTCAAGAATATTGATTTTTCTATGGCTGAACCGGGCTCATCTTCAGTGTCCATGGTGACTCTAAAGAGTCCTCTTGAGCACAGCTAAATCTCCATATCACCTTTCCATGAGTGGAAATTGTATGGAGTCAAAAGATCTATTTAGGAGGCCATATGGATCTGCTGGAGTGAATGCTTCACCTGTAGAAAACTTGAAAATCAAAACAGAAAGGGCAATGTAAGGTCAGACAGCCTGCACATTTTAGGCTTTCATCACACCCATCATAGTCAATCAAGCAAGATTGATCAACAAGTTCTTTACTTGGGGTATTAAGTGGTAAGCCTTGGCTTCTGGTGCAGTGTTGGATTTTTGAGCTATTGCTCAAATTTCATGCAAAAATCTATCAAAAAGATTGTTTTTGAGAGATAGAGCTTCATCTCACCATGAGCTCTGATACCATATTAGTCTTGCACATTGACCTAGGGACTAAACATCAGTCTCATCAAAGATTAATAAACAAATAACTCATGAAATGGTGTAATCGGTCTACAGAATGAGTAGTCGCTCTGTATAATCAAATGAAAGAAAGATAATACAATACAATGTCATACTACAAGCATGAATGACTGAGAAATTCGAATCCTCAAGGAGGTCATTCAAATTGAAGGAGTGAGTCTGGATTAATTGAATGTAAGCCATAGTCAACACTCCAGTTAACCACTAATCAAAACCCTAATTGACTTTACTGAGCCCTAGCTAAAGTCAGAGTGCAATAAATGACTAAGTCTCAACTGAAAGAGATCAGACACATGTCATAGCAAGCCAACCATCAAGTGCTAGTGCTTCAATGACTCCAATGAACACCAATGAGGTTAACTGAAGTTGAACTGAACATCAGAAGTTGGTGGAGGCGCCCCTGTTGACTCCAGTTCATTAATTAATCATTAAATAATCAATTAAATGAAAGGAGGTTCCTTCAATACCCTATTAAGTGATTGTAGCCATCAATTACTAATTAGGTACATTAATATCACTAAGGTCACCCCCGGAGTGCTCCAGTTAGCCTCCCCAAATGTAGGAGAAAGCTAAGTTAGCCTCCTTGACTGAAGGTAGGTGTGGGTGTGACTGGATGATGTCAATTCATGCTCCAAATTTGACCAAAAAGAGTGTGTATGGTGGTAAATGTCTCCAACATAATGAGGACCATTACATTCCTACTATTTTAATCGTTCCTTTCGTTCAACATTCTTAGTGTAATTACTGTGATTATTAACAAGTTATTTATTTCTTTGACGATTTGGATTTAAGTGTGAATTACCTTTATTCCCTTGGAAATTTTATTAGGAAAGTTGTGTGTGTTATTATTCCTAAAATTACGATTAGGTATGAAACTTTTCCTCCTCTATTCAAAATTATTGGCTCTTTTAGCCTTCTAGTTTGTCATACTTTCTTTTTTGTGATTCTGTTCATAACAGAAATTCGCCTTTCTCATCGCTTCTTCTAAAGTTTTTGGATTGTCATATTCCATTCTATATTTTATATGGAAGGGTAAGCATCTTATAAACCATTGTACCTTAGGCTTCTCATCCACAATGTAAGGCACATATCGAAGCAGACTTAAAAATTTACTATTTAGTTCTTTCATGTTCATTGTTCCCAGTTTTAATTCATAAAATTCCTTAGCTCGCTCTTCGTAGTACTATTCTGAAAAGAATTTCTTCTTAAAATATTTCTTAAACATACTCCAGTTAATATTCTTCAACCTGATGCCTTTTACTCATTTTAGGTCCTGCCACCAAATATCTGCCTTCCTAGTGAGGTTTTAAATGGCCATTCTGGCTTTTAGTTGATTAGAATAATTAGAAATTTGAAAATATTTCTTCATCCTAGAAAGCCATGATTCATCCTCTTCTCCCTTCTCAGTTTCACCATTAAAGGTTGGTGGTTTTATTTTCTTAAATTCTCCTGATATTTCTTCGTAAGGTTTAAATTTTCTCTTTCTTGTATGATGATTATCTTCGCTACTATCACTAGTATATTGATAATTATTTTTATGTGGATTTCCATAAATCTTATAGGATGAACTACTTTTGAATTTAGACTGTTTAGACTTTTTATTTTTATGTTGATAAGGTATATCTGCAGATTCTGTTCATTTATCGTTTTCTTCATTCTGAAATTTTTCTATTAAAATCTGATTCAGCTCCTCCTGAGCTCTCAGAATTCTCTCATTTTCCTTTCTAACTGTTTCCATCTATGTTCTTAGTTCTTTAACCGTTTGTAATAATTTAGAAGAGTTATTAGTGACTTTTTCTTGTATGGGTTCCCTTTTATAATTACTTCGTTCAGTAAACGGGGACTCCTCGTCTGCATATTCCCCCAATCTTTCCATACCTGCAATTTAACTCAGAAAAATTTCACTAGAAATAATATTTCAAAAGAAAAGTAATAATCAGTATACATGTTTTAAATCTACTATTTATTTATGCAAGTTGAGCCACATTCAGGCCTAGTGTCTGAACTTTGTGCTCTGATACCACATGTAATAACTCAAAAATTTGTAAAAATTTAAAAATTTTCATGTAACATAAAATGTTCATAGTCGTCACTGGCTAAGAACCAATAACTAATAACGGTTACTTTAAACAGTAGTATCTAGAACTGAACATTTGTAAATATCTAGTTCTGTATAAATTATTTGTTTATCTTCATAGTTCCATGTTAAGCATTTTGAATTTAGTAGTTAATGTTTTTAAAAAGACAGAAAAAGAAAACTATATCTAAACCTGATAGTAAGTATGTTTTTACTGTCTTATGACAAGTAGGAAATAACTTCAGTTGAGATCGAGGATTACTTAGCTTATAGCTAATGCAGTGAAGTGGTGCTTCTTTTACAGATTCTATACAGGTAAGCAGTTTTGTTACCAGTAATTCCAGATCGAGATTAACAATCAACTAGCATAAAATAAAATGCTAGTTAAATTATTTGTTTTACAGCCTAATCCAAGAAAGAGGTATCATTGATCTTTATTGTTAGAAACCTACATAATTATTAGTAATAACAATATTTCAATAAACTAGATTTAGTTCCATTACGCTTACTATCATAGAACTTGTTCATTTAACTTTCATCCTGTAATTTTTAGTTGAAAACTTGTATGTAATTCTAGTATATGTATCTTTTGAAATAGATTTCTTTCTACCATTAAATAGTTACAGTAACCTAGAATATCTATGATCCAATTATGGTTGTAAAAATACTTTGGCCTAAACTAAACATTAACACTAGTACTTGGTAAATAGGATTGTTTATAATTATTCAAGTACCTTTCAAAACATGAAATGTTTTACTACCAATGTTTTTCTTTAAACTAAGTGTTTATACTTTTTATCCGAAGGAAAGAAGAATTAGTCCTCATAGAGGTCGACCCTATTTTCCTTTATATGGATTCTCATCTCATACGGGTTTTATTAACAAATTATATACTAGTATTCATAATTCAATGCCTAAACGAAAGTCCTAGATAGATAATTTGTATAGTTACAAGTATATACGTATCATTGATTCATTCTCCTTTTTTGTATCTTCCTAGAATCGATTACTAAGCATTATTTAATATGAGAGAAATCATGAACATGTATAAGTTTTCTTATACCTTTTTTTTAAGGTTTTGGCTTATGTTAAAGACCCTAGTTTCGTGACTACCTCCCATTCGATTTATTTTGGTTAAAACAAACATAATCCAAAAAAATGTTAAAGAAACCATGACAAACTATAATATGATAATGGATTTTATACAATATTATGTGTAGGATTGAATGAGGGTCTCAAACTATAGTTCCAAACCCATCCTTTGCAAAAATATTTGGAGCTACGTGTTCGATGCACATTCGAAGGGGTTTTGAATTTGTAGTTTTTGTTATAAAGTCTCTCTAAACCCTAAAATCTCGCCTTTACCCTATCTTTTATCCTTCTCTGGAAGAGATTCCACAGGCTCATGGCCGCTCAGCCTGTTTGTTACTCCACATAGTGAACTTCCTCGTCATCGGTCTTATTTTTAAACTGTAATAAGAGTTGCACTTGGGGAAACAGTTTCTTGTTTTGAGGATATACCCTTTGTTGTCATTGCTCAACTCTGCAATAACGCTGCTTCTATCATTACAAGCCTCTACAAGTGTTTTTAGTTAAACCTTGGTGCTTTGGTGATCTATGGAAGTGAGCATGGCACTTGGGTTGTTGCTATGTAATCTTATTGAACTCGGGTTAACAGTTCTTGTTGTTTAACTCTCGGTGTGGTGCCTTTACCTGTCATGGCTTGGGTTTCAGTATTAAGTTATGTATATCACGTTACCTGTTGTCAGAGTTTTCTTAATGCTCGTCATTCTCTAAAGGGAGACTGAGGGTTTAAAAGTGAGCACTGTGTGTTGTAACTTCCTAACAGTGCCTTCCTAGAGCTTGTTGTCTTTGCAAAATGTGGCTAGGGTTTTAAAACTCATCTTTTCATAGCAGAGACAAAGGGTAAATCCAGGTATGAAAAATTCTTTTCGATTCTAAACATTATTGCACTGTTTATTTAATTTCTTTCATTATTATCAGTGGTATTAATAAATATTGTTTTCATGCTCAAACCTTTTGTAGGCTGTAGTTTAAACGATAAACCGAGGTTAAAAGACGTAAAGAGAAAGGACTCCACCAAAATAATTCTCCTAGTAAGCCTCGGTTTCATTGAGGTTCTCCTACAGTGGTTTATAGTGTTGATTTTTGTTGATGGAGTTCATAGGTTAATGGTTCTTCAGCTCGGTCATGCAATACTGTAACGTAAAAGCTTGGATAGGCCAGGGGCCATTACATGATGAAAGGTTGAAAATTTTAAGAATCTCTAGTGGTTGTTTTAACAAAGATGGGTTAGGGCTTTCATAGCCGAGACAATTGTCTTGTCTGTTGTAAATCTTATTTGTAGTGATGATACTTTTTGAGCAGGATTTTAAGCCTTGACTTGTAATGTAAAAAGGCCATAGGACCATAACTATTTCAGTTCAGTTTTTGGTCTTAAATGATTACTTTCAGCTTGCAGTTGGTTGACTATAACTCTGTTTTGATAATATATTTATACATATTTTGGTTAATTTAATTATTCTTGTTGTAATTAACCTTTCGAAGGTTTGGGGTTAAGTGAAATTTCTTGTTAGTTTGTTTCTCTTTTAAGTAAATTATATCCTAGGGGTCTCTAACAGTGGGGTTTTTTAAATACTAACTTAGTTATTAATATCAGTAATGATTTCTGTAATAAATAAAATAGAGAAAAAGATATTGGTTGAATAACTTAATTCTTTCCTGTAATCTCTAAGTGTGAACTTATACTGTTAGTTTTTTTTTATTTGTTTTTTATAGTTACTCATGGATAAAGTATGTAACTCCATACAGTCATATAATTGATGCTTATGGTTGTATGGAATAGAGTAGATAGATTTTGAATTTATTTTAAATATGAAAAGAACAACTCTTTTAAATAGGTTATTTTACAAACCCTAATTCTTCTTAAGATAATTACAGAGTTAGTATTTCATTCTTGGTTTACCCTAGTTTGCATTTTCCCTTAAATGAATTAATTTAGTAAATGTTTAGCCTAGTATACTATTTATTTTAAGTTATCTTAGTTATGTTAATTTCATGTTTATATATTATCTGTTTATTATTAAAATATTAGACTTATAATAATAATTTTGATTTACTGTGTAAATCATTACACCGACTAGTGTTTTATACCCTTAGCTCTTTCCTAACTATTTCTGTTTATTTTGTTCAAGTACTCTAATGAAATGAAAAGTATAAAAGAAAGCATACAAACAAGTTATACATATGAACGTGTAGAAGTTAACAATTTCATATGCATGCATACTTTATTCAAAATCTTTATCTAAAATTAAACTAACCTACTATACTAGAGTACTACCTTATAAATCGTGTGGAAAAATACAGTTTAGGTATTTTATTTCTATCTATCAATTAAATTATACATTCTTCTAATCATTTAACCCTAGCAGACATTCTTCTTACTATCTTTTCTTAGCATAAACAATTCTTCTAACCAACCCTAGCAGCAATATGAACAGAAGCATGCCATGTCATTGATTAATCTAAAACTTTCGAGATAACAGTGAATACTTAGATAGCTGAATAAAACAAGTAGAACCCAAAAATATAGTTGAGGTGACAACAGCTTAAGGAACATGTTCCTCCCAACCAACTCCTAGAGAAAAGATGGACTGCAATTCTCAGGACCCTCGAGCTTGTCTCCTGGTCCACTTGGTAGAGGTACTCGATGAGAGATGTAGTCTAGTAATCATCTACAAATCCATGGAGTGTTCAATATTAAGTCAGTTCTGCATACATCAGTATGAACTCAGCTTAGAATAGTTGCAGTAGTTCAGGTGTTCAGCACGTTTCCACTCAAACATACTTCAGCTAGTCCCCTGCATCGAATTTTCTTGTGCACTTCATTCACTCAGAATGTTCACCAATCCATAATGAGTAGCCTCAGCTATCTTCAATGGGAAGTTTTATTAGCATTCCTAGGTCTTTTGGTTAAGTTTTTACTTAATTAGGCACCTGCTCTTGTTCCACTTTCTTGGGGAATCATGACCACAAATATAGGGAAGTTGCCACCAGCAACAGCTAGAAGTAGTTTGAGGATGCTTCCAAATGTCAATCTGCTCTCAACCTAGCCTCCTCCATCAAGTGACCAGTAAAACACTCATTTAACAGCTTCCCTAAGCTGTTATCTCATCTTTCATTTATTTATTAATAAAATATTCTACAATTACATTAAATTATCCTTGACCCCACTTGATCATTAATTACAAACTTTAACATAAAATATAACATAATTTTTCTTAAAACATAATTTTTTTTTTTGCAAATTGGGGCATGTGACAAGGTTTCTATTCGAATTGGTCAAAAATCAAGCCTACTAAAACAAGTCAAATCCCCCATAGGTGCAAAACAGACTTTCCAAATCCATGAAGATCCTCACGAATTAGCTAAAGAAAATGAGAAAGCTAATAAGTGGTGTAAATGAAACTCATTCATGATTTTGTAAGGAGAAAAGGAAGGAGGATGATGTGGTCAAAAAACAAGGAAAGTTCCCCTAGACTAGCTTTTCCTTTATGCCTTAAAACTGTTGTAAAGTAAGGCAGCTTTCAGAAAAAGTAGATATGTGCTTTAAGGAACCAAAAATAAAGCAGACATACTAAATATGTTTCCAGGATGATTCCAAAGTGCTCCATGACCCATTTTAGCAAGTATTGACTTCTGGGAACATGTAGAAGTAAACTAGCGTAGATAGGGAATCTAGGAATAAGAAAACAATGATTTAATTAATGTCAAATATGTGTAACTATGGGTGGATTATTCTAACAGCAATAAAGACTTGATTGACCCAAATTATTTGGTGCAGCTACCTATAATCAAAATATAGTCAACAAAGAGTAAAATTACGTGCAATACATCACCAATATGCTGCAACTAAACATTAGGATCAGACTTGCATCATTCAAAGCCAAGTGATAGCAAAAAATTGTCCATCTTGGAATACCAAGCATTAGGGGCTTGTTTGAGGCCATAGTGTGACTTATTTAACCTGCATACAAGTGAAGGATCCTCAATGAAACCTTAATATTTTTGCATATATATCTTCTCTTTATTTTCACAACGAATAAATTCACTCTTCACATACATGTGGTAAACCTCCGAGTGCATATATGCAGCAATGGCTAAAACTAGCCTGATAGAGTCCATCTTTGCAATCGGTGAAAATGTATCTATATACTCCAATCCTTGGACTTGATAGAATATTTTGGCAATAAAATTGGACTTATACTTTATGTCAGACCCATCAGTAAAAACTTTGTTCCCGTAGATCCACTTTCATTGCACCAGCTTCCTCTTGGAGGGTAAGGGAACCAATTCCCAAGTCTCGTTTTCCTATAATGAATTGAACTCTCCTCCCATGATTTTTTTCCATATTAGTTCAAATGATGCTTCTTTATATGATTCAATATCAGATCCAACCATCATGAAGCATTTCTCATCAAGAACCACTTCACTCGTAGAGAAAGCAATGTGAAATTGTCATCTAGTCTTTCTAGGATGTAGTAAATTTCCAGCTAAATCCCTAGCTACTTCAATGGTTTTCTCAGCCCATTTTGGATGAATGGGTGAGCCATGATTTTAATCATAATATTCAGAAATATCAGAATCATAAATATCATAAATATCATAGAAACATTAATTACTTACATCATCTTGGTGTGGAGGATGTGAGCATTCACCCGATGCCAGTTCGAGCTCTCACATGAGTTCTTCTTCGAATTGCACACTCCTTTCAATGAATTTATTTTTAGGTGAGGAATAAAAGAGCTTATATACCTTTTCATATTCATTATATCCAATCATTATGAAATATTTTCTTTGAGGATGCAAGGCTTTTCTCCTCTCTGGAGGAATCATAGCCCAAGAATTTGAGCCAAAAACCCTGAAATGAGAAATATTTGGATTGTGAAAAAACCAAGACTCATATGGTGTTTTTCCATCTACTGATTTGCGAGGAGATGTGTTTTTGATGTATGCAGTAAAATTGATGGCTTCAGCCCATATATTAGGATTCAAATCCTTTTCTTCAATCATACAGGATGCCATCTCCTTGAGAGCCCTAAGTTTTGTGCTCTGTTACACCATTTTGTTGTGGTGGGTAGAGGACCGAATGATGCATTTGGATGCCACGTCCTTCATGGAGCTGCTGAAAAATATTTTTCACATAGTATTTTCCATTATCATTCCTAATGAATTTTATCGTGTTTCCACATTGATTCTCAACTAGGGTTTCCAAACTTTGAAAGTTTCAAAAAATTCAAATTTGAGTTTGAGAAAGTAAACCCAACAAAAACTTGAGAGATCATATATGAAGGTCAACACATACCTTGATCCTCCATATGAGGGTGTGGGAATATGCCCAATAAGATCTTAATGCACCAAACCAAGTACTTTAGTAGCTCTTCTTTCTTTCCCTTTCTCATAGTTGCGCTCTAGATGCTTTCCCACCACACATCCTATGCATGGACCATTCAAGATATTGGTAGAAGGAAGCCCTTCCACCATGCCTTCTTTGCTCAATTCCTGGAGGTATATGTAGTTTAGATGGTCAAACCTCTCATGCCACAACTTGCTTGTCTCATTGGAATGAGTTAGGAGTTCATTCCCTCTGGAGTAGGGAAGGAAATGATATAACTTGGACATTCTTTCTTGGTGATCAACAAACCCCAATGCCATCACCTTGTTGGTAGAGATTTCAGCTATATCTATTGTGTTTGGATTAAATGTTACTCTCTTGGATTTACCAATGTGTTTCATTTGCTACACTAAGAGTAGGCTCGCTACTGATTCTGGTACAAACAAAACATGATTGAAATACCCATCTTCAAGATTGATCTTGCCAATCCCTTTGGCTTGGATCTCTGAATCATCACCCATTCGAACAGTTGGGCCACTGTCAGAATACATGGATGAGAATAAATATTTTGCATATTCCATGTTCCTTTAAGCTCTCGAATAAATTATGAAGGAAGAATATTCTGGAAAACCAACAACCAATGCATGGTACCTCTCTTTGTTGTCTAATCTTGAACCTACATCCTTCTTCCTTGCACCCTCAGGCACTAGGAATTTTTTCTTCTCAATCAAGTGTTCCATCATGTTTGTGGTCTTCTTCATACATGCACTCTTTGGATTCCACCCTTTGTGAAAGTAGGTGCATTTGGTTTTCTTCTACTTCTTCTTGTCCTTTCCCTTGCAAGGATTTGAACCCCCATATGAAGATTTTGGTCATTCTTGCTTCTTCTTGTCTTGCTGCCTTGAATCCTTAGATTTATTATTTACTTTGGATGGATTTGAAAACCCTACAGCAATAGATTGATATTTATTGGATTTTATGGTGCCCATCTGCACTAGCTTATCTTTCTCTTGAGTCAGTGATTCCATGAAGTTATCTAGTGATGGAATTTGTTAGTTTCAATATGTGAGCTTGCTAGAGTGAAATGTGATTACAAATACTGAGTACTATGGCCATAGCTTCCAAAGTATGGAAAATATGAGATGATCATCCTTATTCTATATGCCACATTTCTTGAGATGAAGCACCAACGACTTGAACTTAGTGAAGAACTCATGGATTGTCTCAAAATGAGCTCAACTCAAGGAGATGAGCTCATTTTTGAGCTAGTGACTTCTCATATCATCAGTCTTCCTGAAAAAGGGCCTCAATATTGAGCCATACTTCATTGGGAGCTGATATACTGTATATATGAAAGAGTATGTCTCTCGAAATGCTGAGACAAATCATTCCAAACTCTTCATCAAGATTGTTGAAAAACTTTGATTTCTCAACAATAGAGTTTGGTTCGACCTCTATCCCCGTGGTGACCCTATACGGGCCTTTTGACCTCAGTTGGATCACCATTTCGGCCTTCCAATCAAATTAGTTTAATGGGGTAAACAAAACATTGGTCTACCCCATTTCTCCTTGTGCTCTTGGTGAAAAATTATTGATTGTATCTGCAATGCAAACACTCGAATCTATATGGAAAATCCCTCAAGCAATAACTAGAACAATATGGATTTGATTTGAACCTCCAAAAATATAAGATACCATGTGATAATTTATTCAAATTTGGATATAGGATCCAAGGAGACTCTCACAATTCTATATTGTTCACAAAATATGCAGAAAATAACTGAAAGAATGAAAATTGCATACACACATGAGGTCAATAATAGATATTATTATGATTTTTCAACATGTAACTATGTCTGGATCAGGTATATAGTATGATAGGGAAAAATAAAGTGGCCTTGGAGTCAATCTAGACGATTATAAGTGCCATCTCAATATTTGACTGTCGAACCCCCCTAGGTGGACCTATGATCTTTTTAATCATCCCAAATAGTCACAAATGCATGTATGAACATGGAAAAGGAATGATAGAACATAAATGGATGTATTAAAAGAATTTGTGAGCACACAGGTTAGTGGGAGTGGATCTAGGAAGGCAATGAATTCCCTAGGAAGGCCAAAAACCACCTAAAACATGCACTAGATCCTCAAGTCAAAACAAATCCCTAAAATTGGGGATGGGGAGCACATGATGGTTTGATGTAATCATTGTGGTTGCTTTTTTTGTCATAATGATCAACCTAGAGTGCCTCAACTGTGAAGAATGATCAACCAGGAGAGCCTCAACTATGAGTAAATGACCAATTTCCCTAAGTCTAAACCATAGAATCACTGCATGAATGCAAATGAAATGTGCCTAAGGTATATGAACATGGTGTTAATATGGATTATAGATCTAATATACATCTTTCTAAAATCTTGAATAAATATTCGATAATAGACAACTTGTACAAGGAAGATCCTGAAATATTTTTGTTTTGAAGGGACATATAGGTTATGTATAATAGTATTCCTTCGAATGTCATCATATAACATTTTTATTTCTCAAGGACAAGTGTAATTCCTTACTGTCAGACCATGTTTTTGTATTTTAATAGGACTTCATCAAATTCAGTCTCATATCTTGGAAAATCATCCATGAATACTTCTACAAGGTTACAGATTAGATCTGAAAACACTCTCAAAACAATCGTTTGGAAGGTAGTTGGCACATTATAGATTCAAAAATAAAGGATTCTATATGAAATTTTTTTCTAATGGTAGGTAAATGTATTTTTATCTTCATTCCCTGAGGCAATTTGAATTTTATATTAGCCATTGACTCCATCCAAAAATGAAAAATATTGGTTTCTAGAGAGAGAATCTAAAACCTAATCTATGAATGGTAGAAGAAAATGGTCATTTTCAGATATCTTTATTCAACTATCATTAATCCACATAGATACTCCAATTGAACCCATTATTTAGGACAATTACAAGAGGATACACCCTCTCATTTTCTTATATAGGGTTAATTGTTGGACACAATGGCCACACTAAGAGGTGGGGTGAATCAGTGTGTGAGAAATTTTAAAATTTTTACCTTCTTGTAGTCAATAAGAGAATATCAATAATTATGTCATCAATTGCATAATCAAATTCATCATAAGTAATAAGCACAACATCACATCAATAGAGACACGAGAATATATGGAATTTTCATCTTTATTTATTGCACATGGAAGAAAACAATCTTCTAAATTACACTCAGCACCAACTGATGAAAAGAGAACCAACTCTCATAAGAGGACCTAGCTTATTTTTGTTAGCTCCAAATAAGAAGGGTTTGAGGAGTGCAATCCTCAAGTGCAAGGCTCTTCTTGCAAGCAATCATATGGCCTTGATGCACAACCAAACTCTTCTCTACAAATCAATCTCTTCTCATCACTATGTTGGTCATTAATGCTTCTCCAACCCATATAGGGATTTAACTTCATCCATAAAGGCTTCAACACCATCTCTAGGGTCTTCAACACCACTAGTAGGGTCTTCAACATCTTCAATAATGTGGTGCCTATAAGATCCATCCTTGTGGGTATAGGGACCTTGTCAACTGGGTACAAGATGCTTCAAGGAACAAACCCACTTTGTAAGGGGTCCAAGGAAATACAACTAAGACTTCATGGTATCAATGACAACCTATGGGGCCACTGCAATTCCATGTTGGCATATGACAATTTCATCAACAATATCCCCATTTGTCATTGATTACAACAACTTATGCTCCCCTTGTGAGCATGATCCACTTTTGTCTTCATCTCTCTCTTTGTCTTTATCTCTCCCCCTTTGGCATCAATCGAAAATGGTGTCCATATATCTACATCTAAAATTACTAATCTTTGCTCCCACTGTCAATATGCATGATACTAGGACTTGTTTGTACGCTTGGAGTAATCATCCTTCCTTCTTTGAGTTCATCCTATAGCCTCATGAAATCAATGTGTTCTAAGGTATTTGAGATACCTTATGCTTGGATTTCCATATGGAATCCATCCTCCCTGATCTGATCAACCTCTCCTATTTGTAACTGCTTGGTCTTCTCCATCCATACTTTCTTCTTGGAATTTGTCCTTCCAGCATTTGTTTCTTCATCTATATTGCCTTTCATTGATGAGATGTATAGGAAACTTCTCATGGTTTTTTTTTTTGTACTCCAACAATAATGAGTTTTGTGCCTAAGGCCACTACAACTATAACACCTCATCGTACGATAATATGAAGCAATGTGACCAGCATGAATGCATGTCCAACACCTGACTAAGTTTTTGGAACTTCCAACACTTCCTTGATCAACTTAATGTCTCCATCCCTGATAGTATCCCTGACTATAGGTATTTGTCTTCCGACCTTCAAATATTTCTACATTGGTCTTCTAAGGTTCACTAGTTCTTCTTGTTGATGTGTAGGAAGGACTCTTCCTTGGTTGAGTTCTTTGACTTACACACTCTTGGGCTTTGGGACTAAACCCACTAGAGGTGTATCATCTCAACGTGTGACAGGTGGAAACAATATGTCCAAATTGGTTACATGTCTAGCATCTAACTTTTTCCTTGGGGCTTCGATCACTTCTTCCATAGAGTCTACAATTCATATCCTTGTGACCAAATTTAGAACAAAAATAGCAATAATCATTGAATCCACTTTCATACCTAGGTCTTGGAGTTGTTTCTTTTCATAACTTTCTTTGAGGAATAGAACTAACTCGTTGTTACATTCTTGAAATTCCAAGGTTTTTGTTATCATGTGCAGGTGCATGGGGAGCGTATTTAGGAGCTGATGGAACTGATTCTAGAGTCTTAGGATACCAAGTTTCATCTTCATATTTTCCTTTCTCCTTATTGTAATCAAGACAAATCTTGTCACATGGAGATCTTTGGAAATCCAATATCTTATCTAGGAAAACTAAACTATCCTTGAACATGACAAAAGCATCATTCTTCTCACCTTTCATCCTGAGATAAACTACCTCCATTTCTAGCTTATGGATTGTCTACTCCTTTTCTTTGAACCGATTCTTCAATATTTCTTCTATCCTCTTGGCTTCCTCCAGGTGAGTCTTTAGATCATAATTAACCTCCCTATTTTTTCAAGATCTTCTTGTTCTTCCTTTTGACTGATCAATTCATCCTTTAGTTGTTCAACTTCAACATCCTTGTCTTTCATCTAAGCCCGCAACTCCTTTTCCTTGTGTTTGATATTTACAAGAAACACCTTCAATTTCATGTTCTTCTACTCATATCCAATCAAAGATTCCAAGATTTTCTTTTTGAACTTCGACAATTCACTATGGTTCATATTTACTGTGGTCGTGAACTAGTCTTCTCTGTGATCAATATTCAGCAACATGAGATGTATCTCATGTGTAGCCTTTGATAGCCCTTCATCCTCATCTGCAAGAAATTTATCAATTTGATCACAAAATCTATCATTACAATCACAAGAGTCCATTTTTTTTACTGAAGTCCTCTTCTTTCATGTCTTCTTCTTTATTGATCTCTTCTGGGGGTTATTCTTCTGATTCATGATATGTCTTTTCAAGTTTTGGTCTTTCCTTTTTATATTCACTCTCCAACTTTAACCATAGATATTTGGTTGAAGTGTACTCCGCTACACTTTTCTTCACTGAACTGGGAAGTCCATCCATGAGAAACTTCAAGGTTGTAGTATTGTCCTTCTTTGATTCATTTTGTGCAACTGATTTTCCCTTCTTGATTGATGGAGCGGGTGGATTGATCATAATCTCCCAAATACCAAACTTCTTCATATATGCCTTCATATTGCTCCTCCAACTGAAATAGTATGTCATATCATTTACAGGAACATAATTGCTTGATGACTCTTATTTTTCTTCCATTGTGTCTCCGCGGATCTTCTTCAATATTTCTAGGAATGTGATGAAGGGTGGATCCGATACAAATTTTTGGACACAATGTCCACACTAAGAGCGAGGATGAATTAGCGTGTGAGAAATTTTAAACATTTTACCTTCTTTTAGTCAATTAGAGAATATCAAACATTATGTCATCAATTGCATATTCAAATTCATCACGAGTCATAAGCACAACATCACATCAAAAGAGACACAATTATATATGGAATTTTGATCTTTATTTATTGTACCTAGAACACAACAATCTTCTCGATTAAAATGAGAACCAATTCATGAAAAGAGCACCAACTCTCATAATAGGACCCAACATGGTTTAATTAGCTCCAACTAAGAAGGGTTTGAGGAGTCACAATCCTCAAGTGAAATATTCTTATTGCAAGAAATCATATAGTTCTGTTGCACAACCCACCTATGCTCTGCACATCAATCTCTTCTCATGACTCCATTGGTCAACACTTCTCATCAATCTCTAGTCAAACTTCTCATCAATATTTGGTCAATCTTCTCATCACTGCTGCTCAACACTATTGCTCATCATAGTTGCTCAACACTACTGCTCATCACTGCTTCTCAATTATTTATGCACATCAACTTTTCTCATCAATGCTGGTCTTTTTTTTCTACTCATTAATACTACTGGTCAAGCTGGTCAATCTTCTCATGTACACATCATTGTAGACCTCATCATACACAATTACTGAAGAAGTAATTCTACTCTATTTTCAGTGAACATAAGGCATGCATCGTCATGCATCATCATCATTGGTATACATCATCATCATAGGGTATGCATCATCGTCATAGGGTATGCATCCTCATCATCAAATATACATCATCACCATATCAGTGTGCATCCTTTATGCATCATCATCATCATGTATTCATCATACTGCATATGAGAGAATCATCACACTTTTCAAAGATCACAATATTAATAAGTAATAGAAAAATCAAAACAATATCTAGATAACGTCACCACATATCCCTCATAACAAACTCTCCAACGAGACAAGAATTTCATAATTATGATTCTGTATCAGTAAGTTATGCCAATTTTAGTGGAGATACCCATAAATTTCTCCTCTACAAAGTTTTGCAATTTTCTTCAAGAGTTGGAAAAATACTCAGAGAATTGATGATTAAAAAATGAAATTTTTGATATTCTCATGATATAGGTTGCAGAGTAAATTCAGTACCTCAAACTGGGCTGACATGCAATTCAAAATTACAAATAATTAAATTCTCTTTTGTTGGTCGCTTGACCCAAAAAGGTGGGGTGTACCAACTTCAAAAAATCATTTCTCTTCAACCGTAAGGAGTTAGAAGATGGTCCACATATCAATGGAAATGGATTTTTGAGGAATATCTCCTGTAATGGGTTTATTTGAATATCTATGGTATAATATCCTTAAATTATTCAATATGTTCAGGATGTCAAAGACGCCACACATGAGGGTCCCAAAGACCATACCACAAACTATAGGAGTTTCAAAGTATTCTTCAACATATCAAGGCATGTCCATGGGCTCTACCTCCATCTACATCCCAATAGACATATAACCACAAAGAGAACCATACATCACCATCAACAAGCTACCAAGTGTGCGAGTTCAATACCCAAGGCACCACATGCAAGGGTTTCAAGGACACTTTCAAAGATATCATATGATATTTAAACAATATACTCTCCATGGAATTAAATCCCATCACATAGGAATCCATCGCCAAGTGATGAGGGAATCATGACCAAATATTCCATCGTATCAAAGGATCCAACAATCATGGCCTTACAAACCACTATATGTATGGATTCCAAAACCCAAATCATTTCCAAATTCACCGTCAATGATCATATAGTGACCAAGGGTCACCATGCTGCCATTTATGTGGGTTCCAAACCTTCTCATGCATAATGACCATATCCAATGGTTCCATGACCTTAACAACAGCTACACGGGAATCAAGATCTTCATCAAGGGTTCCAAGTCTTCATCAAGTCATTAATGACCACATCATCACCTTTAAGGACCATTAAGCCATTAAATGTGGGTCCAAGGGCTTATTCATGGCTTCTTCATCAAGCAAGGGGATTCATAGGATTATTCAACCACCTCAACCACAACAAAAGACCTCCAAGGGTCAAGATCCATCATAACATCACCTGTTGATTTGCTAGGCCTTATCATGGTGTACCATGAAACTATCACAAAATGAATGACCATAGAATGGGTCATTAATGATTCTCCAACCCATCTAAGGCTTCATTATCATCCAAAAAGGCTTCAACACCATCTCCAGGTTCTCTGGCACCATCAAGAGGGTCTTCAACATCTTTAGCAAGGTGGTGGCTACAAGATCCAGCCTTGTGGGTAGAGGGACCTTCTCAACTGGGTAAAAGGTGCTTCAAGGCACAAACCCACTCTGGAAGGGTTCCAAGGAACTTCAAGTGAGAGTTGGTGGAAAGAATGACAACCCATGGGGCCATTGCAAGCCCATGTTGGCATCAATGACAATTTCATCAACATGAATAAATACAATATTTGGGAGTTTTTGAAGTTCTTCCTTAACAATATCCTTAAGTGTATGGTTCACTCGCAACTAATGTTTTATAGTGGGGTGGAACCCATATCAAATATAGATAAGTTAGGTGAAAATAGATGGACCAATCTCTTCCATATACTTACAATCCCAATAAAACGTTGATAAATATTTCTACAACATGTTCAATGTTTTTTGTTGTTGATATAATGGGAATTGACTATTAATATTGAGAAAAATCCCTAGAAAAACTTTAAACAAAGTTAACTCTGGAGTTAATGGATTATTCTACAAAATATCTATCCAAATAGCGGTTGGGGCCAATATTATGGGAAGAATCAAGGGTTGGTGAGTAAGGGGAAATAGAAGTATTCATATTTGCACTAGTGGGTTCCTCTTCTAATTGTTCTCCTTGGTATCATATATGCACATTAGGAGGAAAAATATTTTGCATGAAATTAGAAATCACTCTTTATTTTGAAATTTTGTTCAAGGTTAATGGATGATTAACTATTAGGACTAGCTTAAAAATTTCTTCCTAAAATTCATTTAAATATTCTAATGGAACCCTGCATTGAGGATCCTATGATGCTAGAATGAATTTTGTATGTGGATATAGAATAACTTTCTTAACCAGGTTTCCTTTGGAAATTGTAATGTTACTTAATCTACATGCAATACAAGCATCATTAATTTCTTATCAAGGTATCCTTAAGATGAGTGTATATCCACCTAGACTTGATTTGGTATGAAATATCATAAAATCCATAGGGTACTCCCATGAATTGATCGTAACTATGATGTGATCCAAAACTCCTTAAGATTAACCCTTAACCTATCATCCATTTGTAGCATCATAATAGTTCATCTTGATAAAATTTGTAGATCCAAGGCCTCCATTATTTCCTTTTTCATTGCACTGATTCATACCCCAAGATCAATCAATGTATTTGGAATGGGTACTATGTAAATGTGGTATTTTACTACGAGACTCCCTAGACTATAATATTTTGGATTTACGACTCGTCCTAGTATAAGATTGGAGAAATGCCCTACTTCATGGATTGTTGAAGGATCATGCTTCTTTCTTCCAGGTTTCTTTATACACAAATACTTGATAGATTTACTATAGATAGGAACACCCTTGGTAGCCTGAATCAAAGCTATTTTTACAAATAAAATTTTCAACTCGCAAGTGATATCAAATGTTGGTTGACTTTGAGGTTTTTCTTGGTTAAGCCTCTCAAGAAAATGTGAAGGGTTATTAGGAATTCCATGGGAATGGTCCAATTCAGTTCCCATAGGATTAAGGGATGTTGGATTTTGTTGTTAAATCTCCTTTTGTGGTTTTCTATTTTTGTTTCTAACATCACTTACCACTGGTTGTTGAGATTTCTTTACAACACTTCCTAATCCTAGGCGTGTAGCTTGATAATCTAGTAGGGAAACAAAGCATGTTTAATTCTTCTGAACTTCATTTGTATAATATTTTTTATTATTTTTGGTTTCTCTATTATTAGGGTAACTTGGATTTGGTTTAGAGGGTAATTAATTTCCCTAATTGGTTGTTGTGTCACATTTTGAGGGGAAAGAGGTAGAAATCCTTGGTGTGGCTAGAATGGTCAATTCTATTGTGATATTTTTTTTTATTAGACTTTTGGATTCCTAACTAATGGATGGTTGATGCATATAAGCATTAGGGTATGTCAAAGGTCGAGAAATAGGTGGATTCCAAGTTTGCTAAATATTGGAAAATCGAGGAGGATACTAGTTTGTAATAGAATATTATCCATACAAAAGAGAAGGGTTATTATTCATACCTAGAAACTATGATTGTTATTTCCAACAATTTGATTGATTGATGGAGCATATTTATTTAATATTTTTATCCACAACTTGGGAATCTGAACATCTGAAACCCCAAAAATCAATATGAGTGTGTTTTTCAATGTTAATGTTAGGATCATGTTTTATTGCGCAGAGAGGTGCATTCTACAGGTCAGTAGGGGGGATGTGTAACTCCTCCTATGCTTATAATCAGCTCAAATAAAATTGAAAAAATAAAAGCAAATAATTTGAATATACCAAAAATCTCGTGGACTTCATAAAAATAAAATAAATATCAAAACGTAATAAAAAAAAATAGAGAGAATTATAAATTAATATATGAAGCCTCTTGAGGTTCACATTTCCTCAAAATGTTTAAGCTTTCATTTTAAACCAACTAAATCACATAAACTTTTTCTATAAAAAAATTGCATAAACTTTCTTCATGATAAAGAAATCTCACGCTTTTAAACACAATTAACATTATATTTTTCTTTAAGATTAATTTGATAATTTTTGTTAACCCAAATTAAAAATGAAATATTAAACAAAACCAAATCTTTATTATTACAATTACAGTCTATTCATTTATATTCTTATTAATTATTTCGCAAAATGAAATTTTCATCAACCAAAATCTTTGTTTTAACTTTCTTTTAAAAAAGAAAAGGGTTATAGTATGTTTAAATCTAATATTCTTCCTTAGGTTTAATATTGGCTTCATTGCGTTTCCCAGTAGGGGTATGTGTAACTCCTTCCTTGCTTATAATGGAATTATAATAGGCTCAAATAAAAATAAAAAATAAAAGAAAATAATTTGAATATATACCAAAAAATTGGTAGGCTTTATAAAAATAAAATAAATACCAAAACATAATAAAAAATTAGAGCCAATAATAAATTCATATATGAAGCCCATTGAGGTTCACATTTCCTCAACACCCTTAAGATTTCATTTTATAACTAACTAAATCACATAATTTTTTTCTTCAAAAAATTGCATGAACTTTCTTTTTTATAAATATATCTCACCAAAAAGAAATATTTATTATTACAATTGCAAACTAGTAAGTGTGTTTAATACCGTGATATTTCTTTATCATAAACAAAGTAAACAAACTATGGTTTCATAACATTTGTCCCAATTTAAACACTAAGTTATGTTTCATGCACAAATTTATTTGCTTTGGCAAAAATTAATGGTGTTTTAAGACAAAGTTGCTTTACTTTTCAATAAATCTAGGGAGTGTTTGTTTTTTACATAGGCTTTTTTTTCTCATCATTACAAACCATTAATAAGGTTATGCTCTTATTAAAAAAAATTATGTACTGGTGAAATTTCCAGAGAATGTCATTTTCACATTATAACATTTTAAAAACTAGCATGGCATTTGAAATATGAGTTTAAAGTTAAATAAATAAATAAAAATCAACGAGATTCTAACTAAACCACATTAATAGTTGTTTTGGATCTTTTGAAACTTTTCAAAATATATTTAAGAGGTAGTAGTATTGTGGTTATTTTTCAAGCTTTTACAAATATTTTTTTTTAATTTTAAAATATTGATTTTTATTGTAAATCATGCCATAATCATTCAATCATCACCATCATATACAAAAATACTAAAATTTGGTCAAAATACTTTCTCTTAAATCCCTTGTAATAACCGCTTAATATTTAAAGCCATAAATATTAAAAGATTCAAAGATATGATACAAATATTACCTGCCATTTTAGTGCAACAATATGGATTAATACCTTGGGATACATACAATTAATAACCTGATACGAACATTACCTTTCCTCTCGATCACTACAACAATATCATCATTTATGATGCTTCCGCCACTGCAACAATTAATTTGTGGTGATATGGAACTAATTTGCACGGGTAAAAAAATGATTTGCATAAGTAATAAGAGTATTAATACATTTCCATAGCAATATGATATTAATTACTACAAATATTACATGCACAATCAAATATACAGTATGCAATAATGTGCAGGAATACCCCATAGCGTGATAATCCATGACAATCTGCCTTTCAACTACAAATATTATGTTGAATACCCGATTTCAATGACAATGGGTGAGTATTGGATTTGATAGAGAAAAAAAGGTTTGCACTTCGAGAGATTTGATCCCTCTCATGGCTTGGTAGATCCACCTTTAAGATGGATCTATGTTGATTATAGTTGTCAAATAATCTCCAAGTTCATAAATAATTTCTTAATAAATTTGTCTGAATAACCTAAGAATTTCTCACTCACGTATTCCTTCTTTTTCATGTATATGGAAATTTTTGGTAAGATACCTTACATACTTATATCTCCTTATCCTCATACATATTGATAAGAATTTTAAGGACAACCTTGCAAGGAGAGGACAAGATTGGGTATTAGATTCCAATCATGCACTCTAAAATACTTTAAAATTCAGGCTGCTATGCACGAAAGTTATTCAAAAATTTGTTTTTTTCGCAACAATGGTGCCAAAAAAGTGATGGGATCTAATAATACTTGGGATTTAATTCCCAAGTTCTAGATCCACTTTAATTTTCAATCCAGGTTTGTATACTTAACAAAAAGGACAACACTATATATATGCATTATTGAATATGTTAATCTTTCTACGATGTTATTACTACTGAATAACATCTGCTAATTGTTTTTGAGGGTTTGTTCTTGTTCTTTTTTTCTCTATATTGAATAAAATCTATGCAACAATTGAAAAAAAAAAATCTAAAAAGTATCTTTATTATAACTGAGCTAATTCATTAAAATGCATTCTTACCATTGATGGTATACAAAATTAATGCAAATGCATGTACATTGCATTATGAAAGTAAATTGCAATAAAAAAGTTCATAAAAGTAGATACAATACTTGACACAAAGCGATATTCTGAGTAGGTCATACTTAAATTGAATAAATGAATTTTATAAATGAAATGCAAAAATTAATTTAATAACACATAGACGACACAAGTTATTACTTAACGCATTATATTTTAAAGAGTAAATGGTAGTGATCGTTCTCAAGTCCCTGGTTTATTTATTTATACAAGTATTCATGGAAGCGATTGCTCAATTTTAGGAAAAACAATTGTTTACAATTATAACCTAAATAGAAGTGTACCTAAAAATAGAAGTAATATATGTGTTGTAATCACCCAAATATGTGTTTCATTTATTAAAACTGACACTTATCATACTGCACGTTCAATATATTGTTTCTCTACTACTGCTGTTTTGGCATTCTTGAGTATCCTTTACCATACTTTTAGCCACCTGATTTAACAATATTCAATACAGACGAAATATATCTCTCGTCGCATTGATCACCCATGCTGATGACAAAATACTCAGAAGTGATTCAAGTGTTGTCATGTGAATGGCCTCTCCTTTTAGATATATAACAAAAACTAACAATTACAAATATATAATCGTACATTCTTCTTCATTTTAAGTAAGGAACCATTTACTTACCATCAACATGAATGTGTAAATTTAAATTTATGGCGGAGCTATTAAATAGGGAAAAATCATAGAAAGGTAGGAAATAATATGTTATGACGTGGGAATAAAAGGAATATAATGATGGTAAAAGAGATAGTAAAAAGGGAACCATTACCATTTCCATCACCAATTACATTTATTTTTTAATAATTATAATAATGGTATTATTTTTAATAATAACAAATATAGTGGACCTAAGCCACTTTATATTGCATAGCTTTTACTATTACTCTAATGGGTCCTTCACCCCCACCTTACACAACTAGGGAGGATAATGAATTTTTGTACCCCTTAGAAATGTTATCGCATACAATATATCCAATAATCACGTAGATATGATCCATATTTTATTAATATTGAAACCCTTAAGGTAGGAAACCACCTTACAATTGATCCATTTATGGAAGGAAGCTATTAGAATTTGGAATGCACAACAATCACAACACTAGGTTTTGATACATGCGACAATCCAACCTAGATCTACATAGAAAAAATATGCTCATTTAGAATTATTTGCACAAAGAGATAGCAAGAATAAAGAATAAATATTGAATAAATAGTAGAGGAAAATCAATCTAGTGGAAAGTTTTCCACACTAAAGTTATTCATCAATATGAGTATAGTATATAGGTTCTCTCAAGAGGGAAAATCGAGAGACTTGGCTAAATGAGTAGCTCGCAAAATGGTAGGTTTAGATTGGACCAATTCCCCTATCAATGAGATAATGACAAGTGTGACTCCAAGTAGTGGCCATAAAAAGATACATTGAACCTAGTCATACCATGAGGAGGTTAGGCTAGTCAACTAATGTGAAAGGCATCAATATGAGGGAGCATGAGGTGGCTCAGAGGCTAAGTAGTGGTCATTAATTACCAAGTTGACCAATTTACCGAAGAGGGTACATCCTAGTCCCTTACCTTAAATACTACAAGTGGACACCTTAACTACCTAAAACATGGAATGAGGGAGTTACACTCCTAAAAATAAGGAAATGCATGTCAAAAGTACAAAAACATGGCTAGATAGGCTTAACACTAGCTATTGGGTTCAAATGTGGACAAACTCTGGTCCAAGACACTAACTCTGGTCCAAGACACTAGACTAGGAACTAGTAAGCCATACCAAGGTGGAACAACATGATTTAACACTAACAACCTAATAATGGTGTTTCAACTAATGTCTAGATGGGGATTATGTTCCAACATAATCCACTCATGTTCACTTTCCTCTTTGAGAGGGAAACCTTCCATGATCTAAGCTCCAATTATAATATATTTCTGCACACCCCTTCATAAAGTGGAATAAAATATATTCCATGAATGTCATGGTGTTTTTAGTATTTCATGTAATACAATTTCCATATAGATGATGCATTATTTGTAAGGCCACTCCTATTGGATAGTTTACTTTAAGTGCATAATTCCAAATATCTTAAATGAAGTGTTTCATTAAGTATCTAGATTCCATAATTTTAAACATGATAGGGCGATATATAAGTATATAAATCTTTAAAAAATAAATCGTGCATAACACGGAAGAAAAATCATTAGAAAAATGTTGCTTCTTTTAGAATATATTAAATTAAATATCATTTCATTAACTATATAGGGAGATAACCTCTTAAATTTTAAGAAATAGTTCATAACTCCATAAATGAATTGAATAAGTTTTGATCATGTTACGATCCCCAATAACCTTCCATCTAGGATTATGTGTCTCCTTTACTGTCCCATTCTTACTCTATTCATGTTAGTTCTTTAGAAAATAATATTTCATAGTTGAATTGCATGGCTACCTTGCCCTTTTTTGTAATATCCACTACACCTCAGCCTTCAAATGCTTCGAGTGATTTAGGCTTAGAGATTGAAATGTACTACTTTTTGTTCAAACAAAGTCAATTCCACCTAATAAATATTATACCCTAATATCCTATCCATGGATTTCCATTATGATAATATATTAGAGGTCATGAATTTTTTAAATATCACACTATATGATCTATAACTTCACCCAAATTCACCAGTAGAATTCTCATAGAGTCTCTCTCATCTTACAATTATCATTATTTCATATCCTCCTAACAAAAACTACATATTTTACCTGAGGAGGATAAAAAAGATTTACATTCCATATCCAAAATTTTTGATGCCTTGAATTCCCACATGAATTCCTCCCTTTAAATGCTACCTATTGCATGTAAGGAGTATAAAATGGAGGATTTTTCCAAATAGAAGACCACTCACTTTCCCTCTACCATGTGGGGTGTTTTCCATTTTCTCTCTAGTCCTTTCTGTTCCAAGAAATTCCTTTTTAATCTAAATATTTTGGCAAAATATTTGATTACTCTCAACCAACACCACACCTAGGGATTCATGGGTACAATTGGACCTATCCATTCAATCATAGGTTGTGTCAACTTACATGTTCTATGTCCAAGTGGATGTTTCCAATGTAGTGTTTTCCAAGTCACATATGTAAATGGAAGGCTTGCATCAATCTTCCCATGTTTCACTAATTTCTATCTAAATAGATATATGTTTTAGTTCAATAAAATATATATGAAATGATTCACCTTTATCTTCTTTCCAAAGAATTTTCTCCTATAAACCATGAAACATTTTCTCTAGCCTTTATTTGCGCCCATTTCTTTATTAGTAAATTTCCTCTCTTTTAGAATTTGGATAGTCCTCATTATTCATAATTTAATGATTCCTTTTAATATTGGACATATAATGATTTATTCATATAATTAGTACGTGGTACCAATTTTATTTATCAATAAGCTACTTCATAATAAAATTTTCATCATTAATATATACTTCCTAAAAAGTTTCTCATATATTCAACTTCAACTCTTACTCTTAAGCATATAGCAATAAGTTTTACTCGTTAAAATTATGCTAAAAATCAAAATAAACCCCATAGACAAGTATCATTACCATACCTTTCCATGTAGTAATGAACTATTTATGTTATTGGAGTGTTAAAGTTCCTGACTTGTCTAGAGCCCCTCTTTATAAATGGGATTTCATCTTTTCTATACATTTTTTATCCTCGTTGGTAAGATTATTTCAATGATATAAGAATATATGGAATGTATATCCTCGTTGCTAAGATTATTCAAATGATATAAGAATATATGGATCAATAATATGTGAGATGTGTTCACTTTATTTCTTAATTAAGATTGGAAGCTAAATGTACTATGACTAACTACCCGATCTTCCGTTGTTACAAAAGTCTTTGTCTATAAGTACAACCTAAAATAATTATGTAAATTTATAAGTATGAATCCTTCGATTAAATATTCACTACCATTTCAACTTTGATATATAAATTATTTTTTTAGATTTATTAAACGAAATTTAAACAGGATTCAAATCAAGCGTCCTAAAAAAGAAAGGTGTATTTCAAAATAATTTACAAAAAATAATTAAATAAAAATTATATTACAACAAAACAAGATATGCAAGTGGTTATTAAACCTGTATATTGAGACCAACCTTTGGTCTATCGGACCTAAAGAAGAGAATTAATTAGTTTGCTTTAAAGTTATATTTCTATGCTCAAAGAGCTTGGAAAGAAGCGTCCCTAGCTTACTATAATTTTGACAGGCTAAAAGGCTAGGAAAGTCGGTATTGCAACAAAGATTATGAAACTGGGATCTAATGTGGGTGTACACAGGGCACTCTAAGAGGAAGTGATTTTCATCTTCAATGTTTTTACTCTCACAAAGGTGGCAGATCCTTTCTACCCAAGGTGTTTTAGGGACTGTCCAACAACTAGTTTCACTATGGAGCTCAAGCCAGTTCGTTCTTATCTTAGCTATGTTAATTTTTTTCTTAGTACTGATCAAAACAAAACAGAGAGATACTTTTGATCTTTTAGAGTAGGGTTGATGACCTCTTTATAATATCTTAATATCTTTAATATGTTTTTACTATATTATTATGTTTTTATTAAATTAATTAATCTTTTATTAATCTCTTTTTTTCTCTATGGTGCTATAACTTGGAATGATCTTATTGATGATAGAAAGTCTATCCAAAGTTATCACTTTATGGTCAATTTTAAATTTCTAATAAAATGGAGATAAGTAAAGAATCTATAGAAAATCGTCAATCTATTGAAACAGTCACTCAATTCTAAATAATTTCTACATAATACAAATCCATAAACTTGCAGAATGACCAAACAACCACAATAACTAAATTACAATCCTGAACATGAACAGTGTGCAAACATTAATGACAATGTCTTATCATAAAAATTGCTTAACAATATTCTAACAAATATAAAACCAAAAATCTCTTTCAACATCATAATGCGATCTCACACCATGGCTAGAACAGAGGGACGGACCTGTCAATTCTACAATTGGAAAAATTGATATAAACCACTTTGAAGAATCTTAACGCTTCCATGAAAAAAAAAATCTCTACATTTACAGCGATTCATAAATCAAGATAAAGCAAAAATACATACGAATACCTTTAAAGTTTAATGGACGCTGCCGATAAAATCTAAACCGGCGACTGTAGATAAAAGAAGCAAATTGCATTGATAGCTGCCCAACTTGCTATAAGACAATAGATATTGAATATAGACGCAGAGCAGCCGGAGTAGATTACAGAGAGCAGATGTAATGTATACAAAGACTTATTCGTTTCGCCAGGTAATTAAAACCAATTTCTGAATCTGACCTCCGTGATCTGCAAAGGCCCGAGACATTCTCCAGCAAGAGATTCAATGTTGCGACGTTCTAGAGATTCGACCTTGCGTCGATGCTACCCTTAGACCTGAAAAGCATCAACAGCACTCGAATTTGAGTAGCAGTCTACGAGTACCTGCATGGCCTGAACCTGCATCTTAAGCGCCACCGTGTAGTCCGCGACCTCTTTTAAGAAAACGGGAGTGTCCAGTCTCTGGCTTCCCGGGACGAGCAACCTTAGGGTTTGCATACGAGAAGCAACGGAGCCTGCTGCATCTTGTTTGTAATTATGAGATGAGTGGACGCTACTCCCCAACCTCGATGCCGCTCCATGGAGCCACCTGACGGACTTTCTGCAAGCCACGGTCCGTTTGTCAGATGCCGATCTCCTTTTGGCGTGGAATTTAATTACTCGAGCAACTTCGCAGCGCGTTTTCTTGATCCTGAACATGTATTTCCCGAGGATAGCTCGGCTCCACGAGCTTCGGCCTTTCGCCGCCATGGCCAGCGACAGCTCCGCAGCCAGTTTCACGGCTCGACTTCGAGCCGAGACGCTGGTCGCCGATTGGACCCTTCCACTGCGTAGCACGCCGGCCAAACGACTCAAATATTGCCGTTGGAAACCCACAGTCAATGCCCCATCGCGTCCTTCTCGGGAGAGCTTTTCCATATAAACAGTTTACCAAATTTTCTATGAAAACAGCAATAATATATGTAACAGGTTGTAAGTCAGATATACCAATAACTTAACTTAACTTGTGATTTAACAAGGATAGAGATAGAGAGCTTTCAAAGTTTACTAACTTGAATATTTATGGAAAAAGTTCACTAAGTTAAACATCTATGCCAAAAATAGTCTATCTTTGGCGCCTTATCACAACAGACCAATAAACCCTACCTCTGGCCTGTTTTAAACCTATAACCTCTATATAAACAATTTAGCAAGTTATAAAAAACTAAACAAGAGTGAAAGGTTTCTAAGAATCCCGTCGTTCCTGCGCAGAGGGAAGGCAAAAAATAAAAGGCTTGTAACAATTCTGGTGTTACTGGGCATAGGGGAGCTGCGAGAGAGATATGTAGTAATGGGCTGAGCTCGACCATCAGGAATTTAAAGAGAGAAGACTTATGCCTTCACATTTCCTCTTGCGATATGTAACTTGCTCCACACGTTTCCTCTCGCAGAATTCACAAATGAATTTGCAAACTGATATTCTAAAACACAAAGAACAATCACAAGCACGGTGGTGTCCCTAAGAGAAAGACGTGACATGGGAATTCCATGTGATATAATGATTGCAAATAGTATGGTGACACATCTCCTCAGAGATGCTAACACGTCCATAACAAACACATGCAGAATTTTGAATGAAAGCGTCGGCTTTCTTTTATTTTCTCTGTTTTTTGCTATGATTACAATCGCTTATCACTTTGCACTGTTGGTTCCGTGAATGACGACTTCAGTGTCTCTTTTAATTATTCCTTCCACCCTTTCACATTTTTACTTTTCAAAGGGAATTTCGACATAATAATTCCACGGACTGTGCTTTACATTTAGTTCAAAACTATATGTGGTGGAGGATGAAGTGGTCAAAGTTAGGTGGGAGGACAATTGGTACATTGAATATTTGATTATGAGTCGATGCAGATGAACGTCTTTTCTATCTGAGTCTACAAATTTTATTTTATGGACTTGTTCGTAAGTGGAAAAGGTCTAAAGAAGATTGGGAAGGTGGGGAACAATTGGTACATTGAATATTTGATTATGAGTCAATGCAGATGAACGTCTTTTCTATCTGAGTCTACAAAGATAGATGCATGTACATTGTGTTCAAATCTATTGGGGTTTCATATACAGGGTATTCATCTTGTTGAGCAATATCTTATCACGTTCATTTGCAAAGGGGGGTTTTTAATTGTGAAAAATAAGGTCAATATATTGTAGGTATTAGGGGGCAATGAATAGGGTATGGGGGGTTTATAGGTTTTTGGGTTATAAAGATGAGTTTCTATTAAAATTAAGGAATATATCATAAAAATAAGTTTTTTTAATTGGAAATATGTATTTGGAGGGGTGCTTAACAAAATGATTTTTGTAAGTAATTATCAATATCTATTAAAATTAGGGGTATTCTTTAATATCCCATGAATGAAGGTGCTATGACATGGTTTCACTAAGTGAAGACCCCATGGTTTTATATTAAGATATATAGTTTCTTACATAAAAAATGATCCTACACAAACTCATCTAATTTTGCAGTAGAGTTATAGCAGATTAATGCATTATGAAATCATGGTTAATATTGTTTAGAAACCACAAGAAATTTTGTAAATATCAATGTGGTTTGTACACAACTATTGGATTGAGTTTGTAATGCATTTTAAAATCATTGTAATGGGATAGACACTAAGAATTGACCTAAATTGTCCAATTGACATAAGCTAAAAGGAAAAAATGTCCCTTTTTGTATGTTAAAATAGAAAATAATGTCCCCTCTTCATCTCATTTTGGGTGAATCTATGAAGATGGGTAACACTTTTGGGAAGGAGGACAAAGAAACATGGGTTTAGTTGGCTTAATAAAGTGTGTAAGAAATCTCACATTGTAATTAATCAATAACATGAGTAAATACAAAATACAAAATACAATCCATTAATGAAATACCATTGGATAAAAGAAAATACTTACAAAAACAATCACAACTCAAAAGTATTAACAAGACACCACATTGATGGAGAATATGTGCAACCACTCACATGTGTAGTGTGTCATATGATAATATAATACTATACATATACATACATACATGTAGATATATAAAATGGAAAAAACCATGGGTAGGGAAGTAAAACAAAATGTTGGAAGAGAAAACCTTATGAAAATACTATCAACCAAACCCTCAAAATTTCTCACACATTTGCAATGAATCTTCCAAAGGGCACGCATGCCTATAAGTAAAACCCAAGGAAGGGTTTGAATGTTTTCATTAGAGTCTCCATTTAATAAGAAGAGAGGGGGATTTGACAACAATCCTAGGTTCATGACATGGTACGACTTGTTTTTCTTCATCATAAGGAAACTTTTGCTAATTAATCCAATGTACGTATAGCCATAGATAGAGATAATACTTTCTTTAAGATCTAACAACATTGACACACGAGATGACTAGCAATAGGCCATTTATAGAAACACACATTCATTACCAGTCTCTTATGTGTAAATTATCTTTGATAGATTAATTTTCGATATTCATTCAACAGTTGTCTTGGAAGTTGGTAAATCGTCTCCTTCATTGGTATCTTCAACTGAGAAGATTGAGGTAGTAAGCGCAATATTTTCTTGTCTAAACTCATAACTTAGTACATTCACATCTAAATGGGTTTCAATTGTCACTGCTAGTAGTTGTTTACATTTTTACGTTACTTCAGATTTAATTTTTTCATCATCTTCATTTTCCCCACATTTTCCTTTATGATACAGATGAATGTGGGTATTGAGAATATTTTGATTAGATATTCTCGTGTTTGTGGAAATTCGCTTATGAAAGGTTCATGATTTGTAAGATAGGGTTTAAACCTTGACTATGTTAAATTAGTAGAACAAAATAGTACAAAATCCTTGCCAAATGTAGTCCTCGTGAATCGCTCGCATACTACTAAAAATGTTTAAGATACTCCTCCTCCTCGACGATTTGATATCAAGTATGAGATCAATTGTATTAAATCTCAATGTCTCTTTCTAAAGGATTAAAATATCATGTTCATAGAAAGTAGCTCTTTTCCTTGGTTTTCAAGAACGCTTTTTGATTCCAAATTTATACTCCTTATTCAACCCAAGTGAAATAATCCCTCAATCCTCAAATGTGAATATCTTAAGTGATGAAAATATGCAACAAACTAACCTCATAATCCTCCAAGATGATACTCCAAATATAGTTTTGGGGAAAATTCCTAATAGGACCAACTCTCTTATCCTACCATTTACATCACTCTTGAGCTCTAAAAATTGTGTGTCCATAATTTCCTATATGATGCTGGTGCATCTCATTCCTTGATCCCTTTAGTTATAATGTAAAAGTTAGGACTAGATATCACTAGGCCTTACAAATATCTCTTTTATTTTGATTCTAGGAGGGTTAAATGCCTTGGCATGATCAAAGAAATGATAGTAGGAATGGTTCGAATACCTAGAAATTATGAAATTATGGATGCAGTCATTGTTGATGCTATGTCCACCTTTGGCATGGTATTATCAAGAAATTGGGGAACATCAATAGGGGTAGTATTTAGGTTGACCTCTCATATGAAACCATTAATTATTTTGATGGGAAACAAATAGGATATATAGAGAATCTAGATTACCTATTTCATGAGTGATAATGAGATCCCCACTATTTTCCCATCCTATACCACTAGTAATCTATGACATTTTCTCCTTGGTCACTCATGCCCCCTCTAGTGAGAAACATAGGCTATTAATAGATGTAAAGGAAAAGGTAGACCATTCTATCCTATTGATTTTATATTTTAATGTGGCATGTAATAAAGAATGTAGTGGGGAAGATGTTGGACAAAAATATCCTCTCCATATGACAGTTCTCCTACCTACTAATGTGGACCTTGACTTCTCTAGTGGGCCAAGCCTCACACATATTGACCTCTCGAGTCACCTTGTAGATTACTTCCAAAATTCAAGGCTCCTAAACTACCTTATGCACCTTTTTAGAACTCATGAAGTCTATTTTGGCATATGAGGGTGAATTCTTTCATTTAGGGCGTATTTTCCTTGATTTTAGGGTTCCACAATGCAAGTTTAAGTCATGGAGTGAATCTGGGAGTTTCCTTTACTACTCAAAAAGTCCATGCACCTATTTTTTAATCTATTTTGTGACACTTCCACCATCCTTTAGTGATTTTAGGGTTTTTCATGTTAATTCAATCAGTTAACTAGGCATTCTCCTATCAAAACTAGTGGTTCTGAAGACATGAGTTAGTGTAACTCAGTCAAGGAGTGTAAACATGGATAAATAAGGGTTATTTGTTGTAGTTAAGCTTGATTTGACTCTCTTAAAATATATGAGAAACTTGAGTTTCCACTTGGGACAGTGCAAGCTAATGAGAGTCACTTTTGGCACGTTCGATGCAATAGAAAAATGAGAAATCAAGCATCCCTCAACTTAATTGTTTTTTTTCGAGATACTTACACAAAATATCTTGCTTTGAGTAAAAAATATTAAATGTAGGAAATTGAATCACGTTTCCAAATAGATAAGGTTTATGTATTGAAAATTTTTATAACGATGTCAAATTTAATTTTTTCTAACAGTCACTTTTTTTTAGGCAAATGATAAGGTATATGTTTTTGTGGGTGCAGCCTTTGAGGGCCTAAATGATGCTTTCAGGATACAAAAATTTGCAGGCATGTAGAAAACATATAACACTATCAGCGCTATTTTTTGAAAATAAAATTAGTAATTTTTTTTTTTTTTATAATTATCTAAGTGATCATTCCTCGAAAATGGTACGTCTTTTGTGGGTGCAGCCTTTGAAGGTCTTAATGAAATAATCATGAAATGGGTTTTTTATAGAATGTAGAGGCCAGTGTCTTATAGTGCACCATATAATTTTTTTTAAACGATTACAAATTGAAAAAGATATGGGAAAAACACTGACAACATGCATTTTGAGTTAAGGAGTTAGGACACAATAGAAATTGAAAACAAATAGGAAAATATAATTTTTTTTAATAAAAATTACATATTTAGAATATATAGAAAAAATGCTATTTATGTTTAATATTTCGTCAAAAATGGTTGTGTGTAACATACTGTAATGAGTGTGTAAACAACGACTTCTTCAGAAAATGGGAGAAATACCCAATTAGCTATGGTTTATCATATACCATAGCACACGTTTGGTATTACCAAAGCAAATTCCAAACCATACACATAGGACTATTGGTGACATGCGAGCAAGTGAATTGGCATTTTTAAATTCAAATTACATTTCCCTCCTTGTAGAATTAACAAACGTGTGTGTGTTATATAACTAAAAGATGTGTACGCATTTTATAACTCCAAAACGTGAGTGCGTTATATAACTACCAAATGCGAGCGTGTTATATAACTATAACACACGAACGCGTGTTGTAGAGCTAAAACTCTAGCACTATATGTAATATATCAAATGTATGGATAATAGTTTAGAGGGGGTGGATAAGGGTCAAGGGCCTAGGAAGATGTTGGAAGTTCATGTGTGGATGGTTGATAGTTGAGAGGGAATTGGGAATCGTTAAGGTCCTAGGAGAATGTCGTAAATTTGAGTGGATAAAGATGAATAGAATGGGAAGATTATGGGTTACAAGGGTGAAGGGGAGTGGGGATTGAGAGAATTATTAGGAGGAGATGAGGTGTTGAAGATGTATAGGGTTAGAAGTAGTACAAAATACTTGAGTGACGAAGGGGGATAAGGTGGAGGGGAAGAGGTGAGTGATGGTTTGATGAGAGAGAGGATTGGTGAATGGAAAAGTGGATATGGATTATTAGAGGAGGAATAGGATGTGTTGGAGGAGAGAGGCGAAGGAGGGGGAAATTGAAGAGATCGGAATGAGATGCGATAAAACAAATAATAGGGATCATAATGAGGTAGGGGGTTAAGGAGAAGGGATAAGTTGAAAACATAGAAAAAGAGAGAGAGAGAGAGAGAGAGAGAGAGAGAGAGAGAGAGGGAGAAGGGGGGTGAGGGAGGGATGAAAATAGAGTGAAGGAAAGAGATATTGAAGGAGTGTTGGAGGAGCAAGTCGATATTCCGAATGGAATGATAGCTGACTTAGTCGATTGGCCGACTAAGTCGGTTAGCTGACTAACTAGAGATTAGGTCGGCCACCTAAAATCATGTTGGTTCATCGAACCGACAGATAGTTATTTTGTAACTGTTTTGTAATCATATATATCAGGATGTTGAGCCAGATGAGAACTTGATTCAGTTCTCTATATTGTATGGACCCTCTCATGCTAATATAATCTGTATTCTATCTACTTGTCCTTGTCTCTTGTCTCTATTATGTATGTATGTTTTAGTATGTATTATTGATAACCTTATGTGATCTGTGGGATTACAACATTGGTTATGTTGCCGATAGTACATGTATGAGATGTATGCAAGCAGATGTATCAAAATAGGAGATTAAGGATTGGTGGGAGCATAAAGTAGCAAATTATGTACAAAATTATGCACGAAGAAACATATTAATGACTGCACAAGCAAAAGAAAGATTCTTTACAGAGATGCATGAGAAGTTTGTAGAATCTGTGCCCCAACTGCTAAAGAAACTCCTGGATGAAAAAGCCGGAAGGGACTAAAGATCAATAGTTACTAGAAAAACTGATTCGTGGGGGAAGAACAGACTTGTCGGAGTGGTTTGAAAAAATCGCTGACGAATTCTGCGAGGAGCGAGGAGCAAGTAGTAGAAGACAAAACTTTGGTGGAAACCGTCAAGAAGAAATCCTACACAGACCTCACTGAGCAATTCTTATGTTCCTTACCGACCTTGCTGTTTAAATTCCTGATCGAGAAGGGAGTAGGTCATATTGTTGAACCCCGTCCATCACGTCCCGGGTCGCCATTAAACCCTAACTAGGCGAAAAAGAAAAAGAGGTGGGAAAAATTCATTGCAAAAAGGGAGTGGGAATACTTCCTAATCAAGTAGACAAAACTATCTGGGCTTTTTAAAGCGTCGGGTAGGATATGGGGGGTAGTTGGTCATATGTCGAAATAAAGTGGAGTGGATTCTAGTCGACTAAAGGAAATACCAATCACCAGTAATGAGAAGTCAACTTAAAAAGGAAATCGAGAAGACAATGTCACACAAAGGTATGACAAACTTCTAGAAAATAGAAAGGGAGAGGAGGCTACAAAGTAGGGAAGAAAGAATAGAAAGAGCCTTAGCGATGTAGGGAGGAATGAGTACTAGGGTGATCGACCAGGAAAGAGATCCACCAAAGTCAAGCCATGACCGACGAGAAGAAGACGTGGAAGAAGAGGCATCCCCTATGGAAGAAGAATTGTGGATAGAGCAGCGAGAAGCTCTCCAATTGGAAGTTTCCCAGGAAGTAAAACCTCCAATAGATCCACGTACCCGGATACAAGCTATTGTCGAAGAGGACCTTAGACTAGGAGCTGGTGACTTTGGTATCTGGAGCCGGCTAGACGATGAGACATACACTGGTAGACATCTCATTATCCATCGACCAGAAGAAGGAAATTGGGTTACGCTTCAAGCAGTACCCTCCAACCGAAGTATCCTCTTACTTTTAGCGACACATGAAGGAGCACCCCCCCTGCCAAATACAACTTTGGAAGAAACAGAACATTCAGAACTGCGGACAAATAATTGCAATTGGACATCGACAGATGAACTTGATACTAACCGACTGCTAGTCGAACAAGTGACAACAAAAACAACCGACAGGAATGATATTTTCATCGATGATAGTTCCACAGAGAGGACTAAGCAAATAACCCCACCGCCCACACCACCACCTCCACCACCACCACCTCCTGAAGAAAACAGTGACAGTGACTCCAACATGGGTCACGGGTTAGCACACATTCCTCTATATGAGGGTGATGAGGACCCCAGATGACATTGGTTCGTTTGTGAGTCGACTTGGGAGGCTAACCAAGTTATGGATGAAGACAGGCAGATGGCGCAGTTCGCCGATGCCTTGAGGAAAAGGGCATTAACTTGGTACATGACCTTTTATGAAAGAACCCCCCGAGTAACCAAAGCCAAGATCAAAGCACAATTTCTATCATTTTTCAAAACTCCAGATGCAAAATATCTGGCAGCAAAGAAAATAAAAATGACATCGTAGAAGCCAATAGAAACTATCCGCGATTACGATAAATGATGGAAAGACCTTCTTAGCCAATTGGACTATGTTATTGATGAAAAATTATTAATCCAATGGTTTCTTGCAGGCTTATCACAGAAAATTTGCTGACACATAAGTCTGGAGACATTCAAGACTTACGAAGATGTGCTTACAAAATCTCTCCAAGTAGAAATGGATGAGGACATACCAGCATACTCCACTGATCACACACTAGAAGAATAGCTTGAGCGCATACAGAAGTCATTAAAATAATTAAACCTCAAAAGTCAGGATATCTGGTGCATGAAGTGCTTGATGGCCGGACATTCCAAAGACACCTTTTGACAGGAAATCAGCCGACAGGATGTTTGATTCATGCAGACCAAATGTTTTTGCAACATTTTCCAAGAGCATGGGGACCACTCGACAAAATATTGTCGGTTCAACATGAAGAACAGCAAGGCATCTTGGTGTGCAATCTGCAAAACTAAAAATCATAACACAACCGACTGCCATCTGAACCTCAAGAACTGAAAAAATTATCATGCAGTCTATTAGACCAATGCAGTTGCACAAAGTAATAAGCAAAACAACATGTCGAACGGTCAAAACAATCAGAGATATGACGGTAGAAGATATGAACACCGGTATGACAATCGACATGGAGGCTTATGGAGGTTGAGGTTGATTCTCTGGGAATCGAGACAACTAACCACGTCGACCCATCCAATGTTTTAAATGTTATAAGCAGGGACATCAGCATGCAGAGTGTTCATACAAGGACAAAACTGACTTCAAATTTTGTACTCATTACGGAGTAGGGGATCACTCATTAGAGGATTTCCCTACCATGCTGGAAAAAATAAATAAAAAGAAAAATGTTAATGTCTTGTCGTGTGTGCAAAAAAAATGATGTAATCAATACAAAGAATTTGCATATCATAACCTGACAAGGGACAAAAATAGGAAATGATAACCCACGAATCAACAAAATAAAAGAAAATAATGTCTATCCTGATCCAGTTAAAGAAAAACAAATATATAAAAATGCAACAAATGTGTTTAAGAAATTTGCATGATAGGAAGAGGCTAATGACAATCGACTTAACACAATTAAAGAATTAATACAACTCGTACAGAAAGATAACTCAGTATCTCAGTTCATCGACTTTCTATATGAAATAAAACATAACAACACCGAAAAACAAACAAAGAATATATGCAGTTTAATCAAAAAGATAAAAGTGATGCCGACCCACTTGTCGACCTGAAAATTAAAGGATACCACATCTGACAAGTTGTGCTAGATTTTGGATCACAAGTAAACGTCATGACTTGTGACACTTGGGAACAACTGGGCAGACCTCAACTATATGAGTCAGGTATATACTTGAAACTAGCCGACCAAGGCCTAATTGAACCTATTGGAGTCTAGAAAAATGTCGACACAACGATAAAAGGAATATCGACCAAAGTTGACTTCAAAATTATTGACCCTAAGGAAGGATCTAGCTCCTTCCCAGTGTTAGTAGGTCAACCTTGGGGAAGGAAGATGAAAGCGTCGATATCCCTAGACAAAGAAAGAATAAAATTGAAAGGAAATGGACAAAAATTCATTGTACCTACCCATCCATCCCAAGGAGAACCTTGGACAGAACCTATCGATCAAGAAGTTGATATCCGACAACTTTATCAGGTACAAAACAATTAAGATTATACAAAACCTAATATCTATGGAGAAATTCATTTAGGTAACCAAGACTCAATCGGTTATAATTCAGACTCTGAATTATATGATTGGGAAGTCAAGAACTATGAAACACAAGAAAGAGGGTGCTGGACTATCCAAAAAGTACAGAAAAATCCCACCAAACAGTGCTTCATAGTGTCCATTATCACAAAAATATTTGAGAAGAAAATTAGGGAATACCCTACTTTAAAACCTACAAATATAAATAATACACAAATACCAAGATATAAAGAAATAGAATCACCAGTCATGCATATAGAACAAGTTTCCAAAAACATAGGTGAACATGGTCGACTACAAAGTTTAGTAGAAACTTTTACAGGACAGGCTACTAGATGGTGGGATACCCATGAGACAAGACTGCAGACCTGGACATCAGCTTCGAATTACTTTGTAGAAAGGTTTGGAGGAAATAAGTTAACCAAATAGGCTCAGACACTTATATTCATTCAAGGTCAGAATCTAGAAAACCATATTAAGACATGTGAAAAAGAATGGAGAAGACTTGGATACAAAGATGAACGAGCATGGCCACACCTGTTTCCATCAACCCTCGCTGACTTACCAAACAAATGGTATAAGATGGAAGAAGCTTGAGGTGAAACATTCCTATGACATGAACTTAGAGAAAATTTAATCAAAGATTTAAACTTTATACCACAAAATAAGAATTTGGTCGAAACAGAAAAGCAAATTCAAGAATTTATACAGCCGATAGAAAACAAACCCTTACAAGACAACCGACAGACAATGAACTGTAACAATATACAAACCGGGACAATACCATAGTCGACAAGACTACAATTAAAAAAATGAAAATACAGAAGGGAAAAGCTTTAGATGGAAATCAAACCATATCAAAATGACCAAACCTATTCTCACAGTGCTAAAAATTGAAACAAACGACAAGAACGAAGTCGGCCGAAAGAATGCAGCCGACTTCCTTGCCACATTCTCCCAGTTTAAAGAAGGAAGTCGACCAATCAATGAAGCCAAAGCACCCAAATGGATAGATGCTAAAGTCAAAACTAGAGAGTTCGAAATCTTAAATGACGACTGACCAAAAATGGCAAAGATTGGAGACTACTGGAGTGAAGAGAAGACAACAAAAATAGTGAACTTATTAAAAGAGTTCCAGGATGTATTTTCCAGAGATTATAAAGATCTCAAAGGTTTAGTCCATGAAATGGGTGAAATGAAAATTGACATTAAACCTGATGTCTGACCTGTGAAGAAAATGCCATATAAGCTAGCTCATAAATACAAAGAGATACTAAAAACGAAGATTGATAACATGCTTGCAGTAGGAATCATCTACCCTATTGACCAGTCAGAATGGGCAAGTCCAATGGTTGTTCAACCTAAGAAGCATGATCCGACCAAACTAATAATTTGTGTTGACTTCAAGGAGCTAAATAAAGTAAGACTAACAGACCCATTCCCAACTCCTTATGCAGATGAAATCTTAAATGAAGTTGCAGGACATGAATGCTACTCATTTACAGATGGATTCTCAGGTTATAACCAAGTTCCAACCGCTAAAGAAGATCAGAAAAAGACAACATTTGTATGTGAATTTGGCTCATTTTCTTACAAAGTTATGCTTTTTGGATTAAAGAATGCACCTGCAGTATTTTCTAGAATTGTGGTCAAAACATTCCAAGAATATATTTACAAAACCATGGCAGTGTACTTTGATGATTGGACAATATACTGCATGTTAAAAGATCATTGCAAGTGGCTAAGGCTTATGTTAGAGAGATGTCGGCAAATCCAGTAAGCTTTAAACATTAGGAAGTGCATATTTGTGACCCCCATAGGGATATTATTAGGACACATTGTCTGTAAGGAAGGTATTAAGGTATATTTTGCAAAAATCAAAATTATCCTCGACCTAAAACCACCAGTGAACTCAAAACAAGTCAAAGTGTTACTAGGTCATACAGGCTATTATAGAAAATTCATAAGATACGACTCAAATATGACCTATGCACTAGAAGAAGTATTAAGGGAAGATAAAGAGTTCAACTAGACAGAATAGTGCCATATATCATTTGAAAAACTAAAAATAAAACTAGTCAAAGCACCAATCCTAAGGTTTCCAAACTGGTCGACTAAATTCCATGTCCACATTGACGCATCAGGTCTAGCAATAGGAGCAATCCTAACTCATCCAGGAGATGATGGAATGGATTATCCTATAGTTTATAGTAGCACAAAACTAAGCAAAGCTTAAATAAATTATTTGACGACAGAAAGAGAAGCATTAGGAATGGTCTTTGCACTACAAAAATATCGACACTATCTCCTAGCTAATCCATTTATCTTTTACACTGATCATCAGGAATTAAAATACCTTGTGAATAAGCCTCTACACCATAGAAGAATTTTTCGATGGCTACTTCTATTCCAAGAATTTGAATTTGAAGTCGTTGTCAGACCAGGTAAGTTAAATGTCGGTCCTGACCATTTATCTTGAATTGACACAGGAGAGGAACCGACAGGAGTTGAAGACAACTTACCAGATGCACATCTATTTCAGATAGAAGTAGTTCTGGAAAAGTTAGAGGAAATAGCTCAGTTTTTAGAAGATGGACAAGCACCAGAAGGCATGAGTACCAAAAAGAAACAGATTTTAGCCATGAAAGCTGCACCCTATAGCCTCATAAATGGATTCCTGTACAAACTGGGATTAGATGACATCCTCAGAAGGTGTGTACTAGAACATGAAAGGAACAACATTATGCATGAAACACATTATGGACTTGCAAGAGGACATTTCCAAGCAGAAACAACTACAAAGAAAATCCAACAATCAGGCTTATGGTGGCCGACACTTCACAAAGATTGCAAAAATTTGGTAAGCAAATGTGACAGATGTCAACGACTAGGTCGACCCCTGCCTAGCACAGAAATACCCTTGATATTGGTAAACCCAAGTTTTACATTTGAAATTTGGGCCATTGACTTCATAGGACCATTTCCTATACCAACAAAAAGAAGACGTGCAAGGTACATAATAACTGCAGTTGAATATGTAACCAAATGGGCAAAGGCAGAACCAGTCGACACATGTTCCAATGAGATAACTGCTAAGTTTATCTATGAGAATATCATCACCAAATTTGGATGTCCACTAACCCTAATTAGTCAACAGGGAACACACATTATTAATAGAACTATCAAAACCCTAATCGACCAATTCCAAATCGACCATCGTCGTAGTACAACATACCATCCTCAATCGAATGGAGCAATTAATGAAGCATTTAATAAAACATTAACAAAATAACTAACCAAAATATGTAATGCTGATAAAGATGACTGGGATGAGAAGATACATGTAGTACTATGGGCATACAGAACCGCATACAAACGATCAACTGACCAAACCCCCTTTCGACTAGTTTATGGACAAGAAGTAGTAGTTCCACTACACTTCCGACAACAGACACCTATTATTACAGAGATTCTACATGTCGATGTCAAACAAGGAATAAAGGACCGACTATTACAACTGAGTAAACTTGAAGAACACCGACTAATCATGATACAACATCAAGAAATCTAGAAACAACAACAAAAGGCATGACACGAAAGAAACATCAAAAACAAAAACTTGTCGGTAGGAGACCTTGCTTTACTATACAATAGTTGAGTAAAAGGAAAACCTAAAAATTTACATACAGAATGGATGGGACCCTATGTTGACAAAGAGATACATACCAATGGATCAATTCGACTAAAAAATTTACAAGGCATAGTATTTCGGAAACTCGTTAATGGAGCCTGACTAAAACGCTACAAACACTAAAACAAACACATCTAAAAAAAAAAATCATATAACGACCATAACAGTTAAACAAAAGCTATAAAAATCTAAAACTCAAGCAAAATAATACCGTACACGCACAAAACTATGACAAGAAACAACCATTTTCACCACTGACATCATGCCCATCGACATAATTCCCTCGACCATTTTCATAACCGACATCGGCCGACGACCTCGATAGTCCCATCGTGCATTCATGACCTCGAGCACCGAAACCAATTTGCCATTAATGCACATTCAAGTGTTCCAGTTGGAACATCACGTCCGCCATTAATACACCTATCGACAAGAACATCCAACGCATCCCCTATAAATATTGGACCACCGAAGGATTATTCACCATAATTCAAATAGAGAGAGTATCAGAGCAACCAGATTACTGAAAAGCAAAAGCACAGTAGTGAAATCGAGCACCAAACCGACAAGATGGAACCAAAACAGACCAGAGCCTTATCCAAGGCCAAGGAATTACAGACTGCAGAAATATCATTAGTCAGAAGACTAAAGAAAATTAAGAATGCTAAGGTGCAGGAGGGCTCATGGCAAAAAATATGGGCTGAGATAAAATATTGGGCTTACGTCGACAAGAAGCCTACCCAAGCTGCAGAGAAAATACAACATAGTTCCATTGTCAACTATTTTAATGCGCCGCTCATGGCCATCTTTAGTGGCACAAAAGAAATAGCAGTCAAGTTTGTTATAAGCCGGTAACACAACAGCCGATTTTACTTTGACCAACCGGTCGACATCTCGGGAGAAGTCATTTCCAAGCTGACAGGGTTATCAAACAAAGGAGACCCAGTTCCAGTCGGTATAAAAGAAGGACTGGTCGAAGAACTAACAGGGTCACCATCGGGCAAAAAATCGAAAGGGTTAATGATTATTCAAATCACAACCCAAACGCCATAGATTGTGGCCAAAAGAATAGCTATAACACTCACCATGGCAGGTCATGGAAGCGACCTCAAACTAGATATTTTAGAAGCAATCGACACTATTGCGACTAATGGAAAGATATACAGATGGGCCGAATATGTCACTGACATGATTAAAACCATATGTGAGAAATTCCAAGAGATAGGAGGAATTATCAGGTATCCGTCCCTTATCTTATGGATAGTCATGTTCTATATTTTCCCTGAAGGAAACAAAAATTTTCAAGAACTGACAAAATTCCATATGTGGAGATTCAAACCCTTCTCCCAGAAAGGAACAATGATGGAACTTGCAAATGGAAAAGTGTTTTTGGAAAACTGGCTCCAGCAACTCAAAATCCGCATGACCAGATGGAGGGTGCCTCAAGACATCTGACGAAGTTTGCCTAAAAAGTCCCACATTCAGCTAGAGCTCAACCATACAATGGTGTGGTACATGCAGGGTTCCAAATCAAATGCAAAGGCCCTCGACTATTACCTGTCAGTCGAACAGATCTTTCGGGAGATGTCTTGACAACCTAGAACAAAAGTACCAATACCAGCAAAGGCAAAGGAAACCGACTTCTTGATTGAGGAGCCGTTGACTGACCAAGAAAAGGAGGAGGATTACGAGCTTAACCTCTACATCGGTACCTTTGTGTTGGAGGAGACACCGGTCAAAACCACTAGTCGACTACAAATCATAATCAAACCTTCGACAACACAAATGGAAGAAACATATATAGAAGAAACACATGCAGAATAGCAGGTAACCAATCCGACTTAAGAAAATCTCATCCCGACTCAAGAACCAAGGGAAGAGATAGAAGCTGGAAACCCAGAGTATGCTATCACCAAATTGTCGAAGGAGATAACAACTTCAAGAAAGAAGAAAAGAACACAACAACAATAACAAGGGAAAGGTAAGCGTAAGCTTATCATTACAGAGTCATCGGACGATGAAGAAGAACTGGCAGCTACAGCCATTGACATAATAGAAGATGCCTCAGCAAACAAAGTGTCAGTAGAAACCTAATTCTAGAGATTTGTTGAGGCAGGGGCACAACAAGGCCGACCAAAGAAAGCAAATATGACACACACTTCAACGCCTGAAAGTATCGTAGATCTTGTGTCTACACCCCCACCTCCGTCTCCGACAAAATCAATAGAATAGCTAGTACTAGAACAACTCTCAATAAGCCTTCTTGACCTATGCAAAAATGCTATGTCGAAGGCTGTGAAGGAGAAGTTCGACCGGGATAGAGACCTCCAAGCATTTATTGAAAAACTGCTTGAGATATTCACGTCGGTGCAAAAACTCTCTACCAAAGCACCTCTGTTTGAAGCTGTTGGATCCCAACAACCTAGCCAAATACTTCAGGGGCTAAAAAATTTTGCAATTGTGACTTTGACCTTCGAGAGAAATCCCGACAAGGAAGCCGAATTTATTGCACATCGGACCACGACTATCACTCCAACTGAACCCGAACCCCACCTACTAGCATCTGAACTCACTGGAGGAGAGGAAGAAGAAAATATCGGCGACATAAATTGAGAAATCAACCAACTCTTCTCCGACTTGGACTCACCTCCCCAGACCGACAATCCACCACTTATCCACATTTTTTCCAACCCAATCGCACCCAACCATTCACCAACCCTGTCACCACCACCACCACCACCCCCCGACTCAGAACCCCTAATCTAGCCAGCTACACCAGAACCAACCCCATCGCAACCATCAGCACCAACTGCATCCACTTCTGGACCACCTGCATCCAAAAAAATAGCAGCAACAGTTATCCCACCACCCCAAATATAAATACCATCAACCACTGCTGGATAGCAAACAAAAAATCTAGAACCGACTTTTGCAGGTACACAGGTGCCGAAACAAGCCAAAGCAAAGAAGCACAAAAATTAGAAAAAGAAGAAGGACCATCATTGACAGCCAACAATGGTCCAAATCAATCTAGTTGGGTCAACCACTGCGGTCGATGCAACCAAATTGAGAGACCCAGAGCTAGAACAACTATTGGAAGCACTAGCAGTCGAAGCAAAGACAAGGAACCAACACATATGTAAGGAATTAGATAACAAGGAAAAAGAACAAGTTAAGTTCCTTAACAAGTGTAGGGACCTGGTCCAGTCTGTGATACTAGTCCCAATAGAGGTCGACACTGACAAACCACTAGAAAGAGCTTATCAGCTATTTGAAAGCATGGTGTCGGCGCTCCAATCACAGATTCAGGAAACAAAAGAAGAGAAGAAAGAAGAAACCATCCGACTACTGATGGAGTAGCACACAACCTTTTACAAAGCCTACAAAGTGTTGTAAGATCACATGGAGGATTCTGTAATCATAAAATAAGTAGTGAGAGACTGGCCTGCTTACTACGGGCAAGTCTATTAGCACACCTGGTAGACCCGAAAAAAGATCCAAGCACTTGAGAAGAGGAAAACCACTAACGAAGCACTTATAAGAACAATTGAGGATCAAATAGTGCTTGAGACAGCTAAACTCCAAAATCTTGAGCGGGAAGCACATCAGTGGGTACATCAAGCCATTCCTAACTTAGAAAAAGTATAAACCATGTGCTCGTAGATGAAACAAATCATGGAAACAGCAGAAGAAAAGGACCATTTTATGGGTCCTGACATGGAAAGAATAGTTGAACTTTCTATTCCAGAGAAAATGTTGATCTTATCAAGTCTGACTACACTCACCATCGACATATAGAAAATATTGCAGAGTTGGACAGATTTCCAACATCACCTAGCAGTGACAGCTACAGCAGTTGTTGAAGTCTACGTATAGAAAAGACCAACCATTAGACTTCACAGCCCATAAAAAATCAAAAGCACAAAATCATGACTACTTAGACAGAGAAGGAAATTTTGGTACCTCTCTGTTTCTTTGGGACGAAGAAACGTTTTGTTCATGGGGGAGATGTTGGAGGAGCAAGTTGATATGCTAACTGGAACGATAGCTGACTTAGTCGATTGGCCGACTAACTAGAGATTAGGTCGGCCACCTAAAGTCGTGTCGGTTCACTGAACCGAAAGGTAGTTATTTTTTAACTGTTTTGTAATCATATATATTAGGTTGTTGAGCTAGATGAGAACTCAGTTTAGTTCTCTGTATTGTATGGACCCTCTTATGCTAATATAATCTTTATTCTATCTACTTGTTCTTATCTCTTGTCTCTGTTATGTATGTAAGTTTTAGTATGTATTATTGGTAACCTTATGTGATCTGTGGGATTACAACCGGGAGCGATAGAAGGTGTGTGTGTCTTAAGGATGATGGGGGAATAGGCACAAGGAGAGAAAGGGGCAGGTTCACACATGTAGAGAGAGAGAGTGGGTGAGAGAGAGATGGATGGTTTCAAATACAAAGGGTGGAGGGTTGAGAGATGGAGAGAGAGGGAGGTTGTGGAAGAGAGAAACATGAAGAGGGAGGGTGAAAAGAGATAGGGAGGGAGTGGGAGGTATAGAAATTGAGACAGACAAAGAGAGTGGGAGGGAGGGATAATGGCATAGAGGGATGGTAATTAAAGGAGAAGGGAGGGTGATATCGATAGAGGGAGGTAAATAGTAGGTGGAGAGAGAGGGAGAGACAAAGGGAGTTTGTGAGAGAAGGCGAGAAACACACATACACAAATATTATGTGGGAGGAGGGGGATGTGTGAGCGACAGAAGGAGAGGGGGAGTGGTGAGAAATAGAGAGAGAGTGATGGAGGGAACGATAGTGAGGGATTTATAGAGAAGGTGAAGAGAGATTATGAGATATGGGAAGTGAGGGAGGGACACAGACACACACACACACACAGTGTGTGTATGTGTGTGAGAGAGGGAGGGATGGGTGAGAGACAAAGAGGGAGGGGGGGGTGAATGATATAGAGAGTGATATGCAGGGAGGGATAGTGAGGGAGGTATATAGAAGGTGGAGATAGACTATGAGAGAGGGGGGTGAGGGAGTGACACACACACATAGATATATAAAGAGAGAAGGGTGGGGGGGACACAAACACACACACACACACAAATAGAGATAGAGAGGGGGGGGGTGAGTGATAGAGAGAGAGAGTGGTGGAGGGAGGTATAGTGAAGGTGGAGAAAGGATATGAGAGAGGGGGAATGAGGGAGGAACACACACACACACAAAAAGATATATAGAGAGAGAGAGATAGATTGTGTGGGAGGTAGAGAAGGGGAGGTGTGAGAAAAAACGAGAGAGGGAGGTGGGAGGAGAAATAGAGGGAGAGTGATGTAGGGAGGGATAGAGACTGAGGTATAAATAACATGGAGAGAAGTTTTGAGAGACAGGGAGTGAGGGAGGGACACACACATACATATAAATAGAGAGAGAGAGAGAGAGAGAGGGAGGTTGTGAGATAGAGAAAGGGGAAAGACACACACACATACACATAGAGATAATGATACATGGAAATAAAAAGGCAGGGAGGGACAGTGACTAAGGAATATAGGGATAATGAGTAAGGCACATGTGTATCCATAGATGCCAAAAATATTATTATGGATTGAGTCTTGGGTTTCTTCCCTTGACCATGTTGAGGCCTTAATACCTATATCTAATGCTCAAAACCTCTTAAAGGCATGTGCATATTTTCTTGGAGACCAAGCATACCTTGAGTAGGTCATCTAGGGTGCTTTAGGTCATATTCCCTCAATCATGTTTCAGAGGTCCCATACATGTTGCTCAAAACCACCTAATTCTACTAACATCCATATTCATAGTCCAAATATATCTATGAGATGCCATGTGTGATTTTTTAAGGCATCCTTCCTATCCCTAGATTCCTAGAAGCTTTAGTTAGGGCCTAAGGCCATATTTTCCTCCCCTAACCATGTCTGTGGCCTTGAGATGCATACCTAGTGCTCAACAAATTATGATGGCATGCATATCTCGATTAAGATTCAAATGATTCACTTTCAATGTCATGTGTGGTGGTATGGGGCATCAATTTTGGCCCTAAATGGTTAGCAACTTCCTTTAATGCCTAAGGACCAAGTGTTTCTCCCTACCCATGTGAAGGGGCCTAATATATGTACTTAGTGCTAAAAAATTTATAATTGAACTAGTATCCTCATTTCAAGGTAAATGAAACCATGGAAGGATATATTGAGTTTGTTCAACACATCATTCTTGGCTCTAGATGGATAGAATCATCTTCTAGGGGCTAAGGCCTAGGTTTCCTCCCTTACTATGTCTAAGGTCCCAAGACACATACATATTACTTAGAAACCCCTAATGGTTCCCATATCCCCATTCAAAGCAAAAATATCAACATGAGAGGTCGTCTATGGTGATTCAAGGTGTCGTTCATGGACCTTGAGCCCTAAAAGTTGGTTTACAACCTAAACTTAAAGCTTTATGTACCAACCATGCTTAACACCTTATCCTCCATATCTAATGCTAAAAATATCCTAATCATGTCCATATCCCAACTTAAAGGTTGATGATACCCTTAAGAGATCATGTGTGTGGGTACTATTGACCTGACTTACAATGGAGGTTATACCTCATGACTCTATGATGACAAAATACAATAGTAACATCTCGATAGAGGAATAATACATATCGCTTAGGGTATATCAATATAATAGATTTAGAATATTCTTTCAAGTTACAATATTTCAACACTCCCCCTTAACGAGAAGGGTATTCTATTGACAACGACATCATCAACTATAGGAGTAAAGAGAGAGAGATACCACCTCAAGAAAGGGAGAGATGGTGAGAGAGGGGGGATGGAGGGGAGAGATAGGGATGGAGGGATACAACGTAAGAGAGAGAAGGAACGGGGGAGGGATAAAGGAACATAGGGTTAGTGACTAAGGGAGAAGAAGGGAGAGAATACTATAGAGAGGGATAATGGCGAAGATAAAGAGAAGGTGGAGAGTGGGTTGATATGGACATGGATGGAGTAAGGGAGAGAAAGAAACATATAGGGAGAGATATAGAGAGAATGAGGGAGGTATATTTAGAAAGAGATAGGGGTATCTAGGGATTATTGGGGGTATAGAGAGAAAAATTTATATGCATGAAAATAAGGGCACACTAAAAACATTTTCTTTGTATCTAACCATAGAAAACATTTGTTTTCCTAATATTTTATTTGTTTCCTTAGCTGTGCACCTAACATATTTATTGTACTTAAGAATATCACGTGTGCATTTTACTTCAACATATCATGTATGCATTTTTACTTTATATAATGCATGCACATTTTAGGACTGTATAAATAGTGGACTGTCTTTATCCGACAACAACTTTACTCTGTCTTTACCAAAACCAATTGTCGCACATTTTTTTTCAATAGAGCACGAGCCCGCCTTCGGAAATATTCACAATACACATTCTCCATCATTATTTTTGTTATGCAGGTGCAGCATTGAGGACATATTTCATGGTTGAAGAGCACACAAGATAAGATATCAAGCTTCAATACCATTTCATGGTGATGGTGGATATACACAATTGTACAAGAAAATCATCCTGAGGAACAATTTATGATTTATCTTTTGTTTGCTAATTATTCAAGAGAACCAAAAGTAAATTTTCTCATTCATCATTGTTTTGATGGGAAATATGAACAATTGAGAAGGAAGATTGAAGCGCCTTGAAGGATCTATAGTTCTAAATCACTAAAGGTTTGAATATTGTAATTAAGGAGCATAAAAAAAAAACTATAATGAATTGATCATTGTGGTGATGGGGAATGTATGTAGCCGAGGAATAAAATCAGCAAGGAAGAAGAGACCTCAAGAATTCATTGAAGAAGAGAAAGAAATGAAAAGAATAGACATGATGAATTAGAGGATTTTTTTGGAAACTAATCCAAATCCAATTATAGATGATACCACGGTTCATGTTATTAATCTAGCACAAGAAAAAAAGGAAGCATTCACTAGAGGTACCTTCAATTTCCACAATAGTTGTTGAACAAGCACCCCATGGAAGTATTCAAGAAGCAAAACGTAGGTGCTTATTAGGGGATGTTTTAATTCCCACTTCAATTCAATGTGATAAGTTACCATCTCGAGATGAAGGTCATGAAGAGGCGTTGGACATGGAGCCTATTATTGAAGAAGAAAACTTTACCCGGACCATCGATGAGGATGTTGGACTTCCACCATCCAACTACCAGGAAGAGAATGAAGGACAACAAGCTACTATTGAAACACCAGAGCATATTGTTGATGCACTAGATGATAGAATTCCAACCCCCTTACCTCCATTAGAAAGAACACGTCGAAGAACTCTGAAGCATATACAAGTTGATGAAAGAATCCTCAATTCCATTGAAGGTATGCTATCTAAACGTAGCATTGCTTAGCAAACTCAATAGATACTAAATAAATATTTTGTTTCTAAATGTGATGGAGATAAATGTAGATTATCTTTATCATTGTTAAAATCTAGGGGCGTGAATATTGTTAGGAAAATGTTAGGCATAAAGATGCTAAAGAATTCTGGACCAAGTTGGCATATAGTTAAAATCTTAGTATATGCCTTTGGTAAAATTGGTAAGAACACATGTTCAAATGACCACAATGCGGCTCGTCATGTTTTGTCACAAGGAATTGTAAATAAAAACACCAGGGTCCTTCGTTTTCTCAAGCCTACATCCAGACTAGTTACTTTGAATGTAAAAACCCTTCGTAGGTATTCTATTAGAAGAGAAAATCTTGACACAACCGATCAGACAGATTTTTGGGCCTTTATTGGTCAGTTTCCACATCGTGACATGAAGCTAGTTGATGCAGTAAAGGGACTAGTGCAGATTTTTTGGCATGATCACACAAGGCCTTCTTCAAACCGGAAGGATGTACTAAAATTGAGAAGGGGTTCAAAGGATCGTGAACCACATATTAAGCATCTTCTTGATTTAACATAGGAAGAACTATTCGAGAAATTTAGGAATGAACATAGACAATTGAATTTGGGGAAAAGATATTTTGATAAATGTAAGCTCTGGTATGTTAGAATAAATACTCTTCGTAACACTTGTTGTTGTAGATACCATGTAGAAAATGAATATTACTATGAAATATTTTTGTACATCCGTCGTGTGTTGCATACTAACCATGTGCAGGATTTCTCCTTGAAATACCATCAAATTCATCAAGATAATTCATTCATAGCATCATGTGCAATAGGCATGAGGGGCAAACATACTATGCAAAATCTTTTTTGGATGGAACTTGCTCCAATTGTACTAGAATGGCATTATTGAGCCAATGTATGCACGAGAGTGGAGATAGTGAATTTGGGAATATGGTTACAAACATGAAAAGTTTTAAATATATCAGCTATGAAATAGTCCCAGGGAAAGAAAGAAAAAAAATACAATTGGTGACATCTCAGGTATGCATTTATCTATAAATTTATGTTTGAACAGTTACATTTCATTCCTTACTTAGAAAAAAAACTGATATTGAGATCATTTTGTGTCACCAGGTACAAGTTAGTCACTTTGTCAAGGAATTTATTGAAAAGACACATCAATATGTTTAGCATGTCCACTTGGAACAATAGCAGGATGAGAATTTTAGAATATACAAGGATACAATTCCCCATGGTACTATACTTTCAGTTGTTGATTTTGCCGAGAACTACACTCTGCAACCTCAAAATGAGATCCAATTTCAGTATTATCACTCTAAGTAGGTTTCCTTGATGGTGCTTATCATATATAGGCATGGACCAAGTAGCAGTGAAGAGCAAAGAGAAATTCTGAAGGAATATCACTTCTACATAAGTGATAATAGGTGTCATGAATTCCACTATGTACGGCATTGGTTCATCATGTTCTATGATCACTTGAAGGGAAAGAACATACAAATGGATCAACAGTGGATTTGATCTGATTGATGTGTTGGTCAGTTCAAAAATGCATGCATATTTCAATGGTTTTGTTCATTGCATAAAAAATACAAAGTTCCACATATGTTGAACTATTTTGAGACTAGGCATGGTAAAGGAGAGCATGATGGAGTCGTAGCATGTGTCAAAATAGCACTACAAATAGAGAAATTGAAATTATCTACAGTATCTACTATTTGAAATGGTCAATCTATAGTAAGGTGGTGCACGTCAGTAGTGGGAGAGAAATCAACTATCTGAGTAGAATCCACAAGAAAGAGACATGTGGAGAGATTTTTTTGAGAGGTGGTAGACATAGATCTTTCACATGCATGGGAATTCAAGACTGTGCGTCGGACTCGTGGCTTTCATTCAGTTCAAAGCTCTGATAACCCAGTGTTTGAAATTTGGACCAGAAAACTCGCTTGTTTTTTCCCGCCTTGTTTGATGGTGACTGGGATGGGTGTGACTCATTGGATTGGGTTGATGGATGAGATCACATATCACTTCCACTTGATCAGCATGCAATTGTTGAGTTAACTAGATTTTGATCATGTCTTAGACCTTGTACAACCTGGTATGATGCATTTCCTTAACATTTTTCTTCTTATCTATGTAGTCATCAAATTCACTTTAATGGCCTTGTATCAGACGAAAAATATTTTGATCATATACCTAGAATCATATTATGCAGGGAACGTATATGCAGTGTTTGCCTCAAAATATAGTGAATGGGGTGGTGATTCATTAGAGGAAATTTCAACTCAAAATGGGCCTCCTAAGGTAAATTAATAAAATAATAGTTAAAATAATAAAATAATATTTATTAATTTTGGAGGAAGAAAAAAAACTACTTTTTTCTTATTTTCGACATATATCCCTGTGTTTTTACTCAAATTTCGATCGGGAGAGCTCACTGGATGTGGAATTAAATTTTGAATCCAAATAGTACCCACTCAGCATACTTTTGATGGGACCACTACCCAAAAACAAAATAAATACCTGAAAAATGTGATGATGACATCATCATCACATTTTTCAAGTATTTCTTTTTTGGGGGGTAGAGGGGCCTATCAAAAGTATGCCGAGTGGGTAATCGTTAGATGTGGAATTTAATTCCACATCCAACGAGCTCTTCCGATCAAAATTTCATTAAAAACACAGAGAGATATGTCGAAAATACGAACAAAAAAGTAGTTTTTTTTATGATACCTCTCCCCAAATTTATATTAAAAAATTGTTTAAGAGGTGCTCCCTTTTTTATATTTAAATCATTTTGATTGGTTAGTACATGATGACATGGAATTTGTATTATTTTTGGAAGGCCCATTTTAAATTGAAATTTCCTCTAATGACTGGTTGGCATGTTGTATAGAGGGAAAGAAAACCCTCATTATGTCCATGACTGACGATGAAAACAACCACTTCCCAATCGGGTCTATGGTTGTTAAAGGTGAATACCTTATACAGGACAACAATGCAAGAAATAAGGGTGGATATGTTTACAGGGATTACAAACCAGGTTCAAGTGTGTATCAGTTTACCAACTTAATCATTGGTATGAACAATGCCTAGCCAAAATTCATCGAAGGTATGCTACTTCTTACCTGATACATAGCATGAGAGACTAATGGAGACCATCATTATAAGAGATGATCCCGGGGGCTTGGTTGTATGATAATAGGTGGGATCTATCATGATGAGTTATGTTACATAATTTTAATTTTCCCATGTATGTTGCTTATGAATATGTCAATTTTGTGTTCTTGATATGCCAAATTTTTGTTTATGTTGTTTATAAATATGCCAAAAGTTATCTTATATGTCAAGTTAATGAACATGCCAAATTTTACATATGATCAACAAACCCTAAGATTATGAATGATCATGTAAATATCAATAACATGATCATGTCAATATGATCATGACAATATCAATCATATGAACATGGAAATATCTCATTCACATGTTAAACATAACATTAGAATACATACATGTACCTCTTTAGGTCATACCTGTCAAAGTTCTTTGTAGGATCTCTTACAGGACTAAAACCCTAATTTTTCAAGTAGGTCATATTGTCAATGTTTTCAGCTGATATATAAAACTAGGATGACGGAAACAAGATGCCACAATGATCACTTTTTGTTTCAAGGCTTGTATAATTTCCTTCTCAACATCTCACCTCTTATACCATGTTAAATTTTTTATTATAACCATTAGTTCAATGCATAAATTTAACCATAAAACATTTACATAAAGAATTTAACATATAGGATATGGTTAAGAATAACAATGCATAAGAGACACAACATTTTATCCCTAGAAACCATCATGAGGAAGAAAACCTGGAAACCTTTCTTAGAAGAATTATCTTTAGAAAACAAGTACAATGAAACCCTAAACAAACCCTAACACACAAGCTTATGAGGAAGCCCTAAAACACAAGCTCATAAGGAAACCCTAATATAAGAGTTTCCTTTTCCTTCATGTGCAAATCAAAGAGGACAAATACAAGACATGAAGTGTCTTGCAAATGAAGAACATGACTCTTATTTATACATGACTCTAACTTTACAAGTGGGGCTTCACTAACATGTGGAACCTCACAACTTAATTTTACATTTACATTATACACGAAGCATTTCACTCCAAGAAGGGCCAAACTTTGAAAACCATGTATGGTGGGGCTATGGTTGGAGTTCCCATATTGCCCCTACACAAATACGCTAGTAGGAGTTTATGGAATTCAAAACTACAGTTCCGTGACATTTTTTGCGCACCGGGCACAAGTCCACCAAGTGTCCCAAAATGGTATCTGGAGGTGACCTAAAACTCACCCTAGATCAATGCTCAGGCCTCCGATCAATGAACCATAAATTCCATTGAATTTGTTATGTGGGATTTTAGTTGGGGGGGGGGGCTCTCCCATCTGTCCATTTCCCGGTGACCTCCGTATATGGTGGTTTCTAAAACTAGGGTTTTGCTTAGCAGGGGACAATGCATTTCATGCCAACGAGGGACAAACATGAAAAATAGCACACTGTAGGGATATGGTTCACGTTCCCATATTGACCATGCCCAAACACACTAGCAGGAGTTGACAAAATTCAAAATTGCAGCTCCCTGACAATTTTTGTACACCGAGCATAAGTTCACCAAGTGTCCCTGAACAGTATCTGGAGGTGACCTACAAATCACCATATATCAATGCTCGAGCCTCCGATCGACGAACCTTTGATTCCGTTGGATTCATGACATGGTATTTTAGCTAGGGGGACCCTCTCCCGCCTATCCATTTCCCGATGACTTCCGTATACGGAGCTTTCTGAAACTAGGGTTTCTCTTAGTAGGGGACAATGCATTTCACGCCAACGAGGGACAAACTTGGAAAACCATGCACAGTGGGGATGTGGTTGGCATTCCCATATTTCCCATGCCCAAATAGGCTAGCAGGATTTGACGAAATTCAAAATTGTGACTCCCTGACATTTTTTGCGTACTGGGCACAAGTCCACCAACTGTCCCTAAACGATATCTGGAGGTGACCTGCAACTCGCCATAGATCGATGCTCGGGCCTTCGATCAATGAAACGTCGATTTTTTTGGATTCATGACATGGAATTTTAGCTAGGGTGGGCCCTCTCCCTCTTGTCCATTTCCTAGTGACCTCCATATATGGTGGTTTCAGAAACTAGGGTTTTGCTCATTAGGGGATAACGCATTTCACGCCAATGAGGGCCAAAATTGGAAAACCATGCATGGTGGGGCTGCATTTGGCTTTCCCATATTTACCATGCCCTAAAACGCTAGTAGGATTTGACAGAATTCAAAATTGCGGCTCCATCACCTTTTTTGTGCACTCAAGACAAGTCCACCAAGTGTCCCTGAATGGTATGTGGAGGTGGCCTGCAACTTGCCATAGATCGATGCTCGAGAATTCAATTGATGAACCATCTATTCCGTGGGATTCATGACGTGGGTATTTAGCTAGGGGGGACCCTCTCCCACCTGTCGATTTCCCGGTGTCCTCCGTATACAGTGGTTTCTGAAACTAGGGTTTTGCTCAGTAGGGGACAATGCATTTCACGCCATCGAGGGAAAAAATTGGAAAATCACGAATGATGGGGCTGTGGTTTGCGTTACCATATTTCCCATGCCCAAACAGGATAAAAGGATTTGACAAAATTCAAAATTTTGGCTCCCTGATGTTTTTTGCGCACCGAGCACAAGTCCACCAAGTGTCCCTCAATGGTATCTGGAGGTGACTTGAAACTCACCATAGATCAATGCTCGAGCCTCTGATCAATGAACCATTGATTTTGTTGGTTTCCTCACATGGGATTTTAGCTAAGGGGGGGCCTCTCCTACCTATCCATTTCTAGATGACCTCCTTATATGGTGGTTTTTGAAACTAGGGTTTCGCTCAATAGGGAACAATGCATTTCATGTCAACGAGGGCCAAAATTGGAAAACCATGTAGGGTGGGGTTGTGGTTTTCATTCCCATATCTCCCATGCCCAAACAAGGTAGAAATATTTGACGAAATTCAACATTGTGGCTCCCTGATGTTTTTTGTGCACTGGGAACAAGCCACCAAGTGTCCTTGAATGGTATTTGGAGGTGACCTGCAACTCACCATAGATCGATGCCCAGGATTTCAATTGACAAATCAATGATTCCATTGGATTCATGATGTGGCATTTTATCTAGGGGGCCCTCTCCTGCCTCTCCATTTCCCAGTGACCTCCGTATACAGTGGTTTCTAAAACTAGGGTTTTGCTCAGTAGGGGACAATGTATTTCATGCCAATGAGCGCCAAAAATGGAAAACCACGCACGGTGGGGATGTGCTTGGAGTTCCCATATTTCCCATTCCTAAACACACTAGCAGGATTTGACGAAATTAAAAATTGTGGCTCCCTGATGGTTTTTGCGCACTGGGGACAAGTCCACCAAGTGTCCCTCAATAGTATCTGGAGGTGACCTGCAAATTTCCATAGATCAATGCTCGGGCCTCCAATTGATGAACCGTTGATTCCATTGGATTTGTGACGTGGGATTTTAGCTAGGAGGGCCTTTCTCCCACCTTTCCATTTCCCGGTGACCTCCATATATAGTGGTTTTTGAAACTAGGGTTTCACTCAGTAGGGAACAATGCATTTCATGCCAATGAGGGATAAAATTGGAAAAGAACACATAGTGGGGCTGTGGTTGGCATTCCCATATTACCCATGCCCAAACACACTAGCAATATTTGACAGAATTCAAAATTACAACTCCTTGACGTTTTTTGCGCACCGGGCACAAGTCCACCAAGTGTAACTAAATGGTATATGGAGGTGACTTGCAACTCACCATAGATTGATGCTCAGGCCTCTGATCGATGGATTGTCAATTCCTTTGGATTTGTGATGTGGGATTTTAGCTACAGGGCCTCTCTCCCTCCTTTCCATTTCCCAGTGACCTCTGTATACGATGGTTTCTGAAACTAAGGTTTTGCTCAGTAGGGACGATTCATTTTACGCCAATGAGGGCCAAACTTGGACAATGGATTTCACCCTAATTAGGGTCTCTTATAGTAGATTTCACCACTCTAGGTGAATCACACTTTGTATGGCCTTCCCCTGTCCCGCTGCAGACTCTTTAGACCCCATGGACCATATTTTATCCTTTGATGTTTCCTTCATCATCCCTAAAACTATATAAAAGATGATATATGCGGATTTTTCCCCGATAACCACGTACATACGTAGGTTTGACCCTTATAACTGTGTACATCGGGATGTGTGCATAGTCCAAATCCTTTTGGAGTTTTCCTTGACATGGATCCGACTCATTTGACTCCTGGCCTTCCATATGCCTTGAGATCGCTCGGATTCGACCCTTCATTATCCCTTGTGAAGCTATATAAGGAACCCCTTCGTACATTGAAGGTGGAGATATATAGAGAGATTGAAAGCAACGAAACTATAGTCCATTGTTGCCGGAATTTATGCTTGAGTCTGCATCCCTTTGTCCCTCTAGAGCACTATTGTGTTCTTCCCAAGCTTGCCCTTTGCTAGTGAGCTTTCTATCGTGAGATGGAGGATTGAGGTGGTGGAGGCCCAAGTGGGGGATTTAGTTTCTCCGATTCGTAGACGTGCCGTCAGAGGTTGTATCTATCTTGTAATCTCTGATTTATATTAATAAGAACTATCTTTCCTTGTCCAATGATGTGTATTTGATTGAATATTGTATCCATTGGAATATGTCAAATGCTTTTACATTATTGATTATATATGCTAGAATAGATCTAACACCATGATATATAGTATGCTTGTATTGTTTACTTGTTGTTGAGGAAGTATTGTATCAATTCAAGATGAAGATTGGAAAGTTCAACGGGGATCTACTTCAACCGTCCGGAATAAGGTACGAGGTCTGATCCTTTAGTGTTAGACATTTTATTTCTATTGCATATTGGGAAAGATTGATTTCTGGAGTCAAAGTTGTCTGTTGTGGTACCCCAAGCCATAGGAATTTCTCTTCGTAACAGAATTGGTGACTCTACTGGGGAGTTCCTAGTAGTTTTCCTTTGGGGGTTTCTATCGGCACAATGGGCTTGATATTATTGATTTTCTCTCTGTTTCTCCCTGTTTCTGTGTCAGATTTAATAGTATGGTTGTCCATTGACACTCCCCTTTATTGGTTTGGCCTTGACCTGCTTTTTACCACTGCCTTCTCTCTATACGCGGGTTTTTGGACAACAGTCATGTACATACGCAGATGTTTGGCCAAAAGGTGCGTACATACACAGCTGTTCTTTATATAGTCGCATACATCCTCCCTTTTGGTGAGTCTAATGTTGTGTGAAGTTGCTGGGTGGGTTGTGAGTGTGGTTGGGTCTTCCTTGGGTCTGAAGTTGTCTGTTCGATGCTTCTTTTGTGACCAGAGACCGTTCGTACTGATCTCAGGTATAACGTCTATACTGACATATAGGTTAGTTTCACCACCGTTTGCATTTTGCATGACCTTATGACCATGTCACTATGACCTTAGGTACGAACCCATTCCATGGTATCACGGAACCTTCATGCTGCTGTTAGAAGTGGTACTATGTGAATGGTATAGCTTTCCTATACATGGGTGTCCTAGTTAGCTTCCCTTTGCATTTGGTGCCCATGCCGTGAGTCCTCTCTTAGGTCTGGGAGTCCATTGTATAGTACTTCCATGACATTTCGCAAGAGCTTCATACTCCTCTTGAACTTTATGCTGGCCATTTCCTTGGGACTCCCTTATGTCAAGTTGTGAATGCATTATCATGAGCTTTTCCTGCCTTATTGAGCTTTATGCCGGCTCCCCTGACATTCCGTTTCAGCCATATAGCCCGAGCTTGTCTCATGTCTAGCCATGCAGGGCCATTTTTATATCCTTCGCAGCTTGATTCCCTTTTTACCAGGAGGGGATTTTCCCTCGAGTGTCGATATCCTACACATGTATCCTTGCATTGAGCATATGTATGTTCCACTGCTTGGAACTAGTTTGTTTTCCCTTATGACACTCATCTCCTCCTAGTTTGTAACTATAAAACTAGTTTATTCTTTTTTCAAGCTTTTCAAATAACTAAAAAAGTCCAAAAAAATCAAAAAACCAAAAAGCTGGACAAGGAAAGATGTTATCTTTTGGCAGCTGTCGAGTCATGTCGCCTTCAAACAGAGGACTATATATCACATCCATTGGTTGGGTTATAGTTTGAATTAGGATTTGTAGTCATTATCTGAGTTTATCTCCATCGACTAGTTAAGCTTCCAGTCCCTATGGAGCCTCTGTTGATGCCTCCTATGTCACAGAGATGTCCTATTTTGTATATCGAGTCTATGCTGCCTTCATTTAGTCACCATACGTCGTTATGCTCTTGTTCGAAGGAAGTTGAAACCTTTGTCGGCCATTCCTCAGTTATCTTGACTTTGCATGTCAGCCATTCCCGGTACAGTTACTGGTTCGTGCACTTTGTGATCGAGTCCTTCCACATTAGATAGCTTTGCTGAGTACCTCGTGTTGGATGATGGGGGGTGCCTTAATGCCCTCCTTCCAGTGGATTTCATCCCATCGACTTCAGATCATTTATTCTGGGATTGGAATCTAGAGTCCTTTTGAGTGCCTTGAGACTTGCAGTCATCAGTGGCAGGTTCTCTCGCCATCGACAGTTTCTTGGGAATACATCAATGTCCCTTGATCGATGGATTCTCTCAAGTGTTCGACCTCAACACATCTATTCGCACTTGTTAGTTTGCACTCTAGTACCTTGATTCCCATTATCATTATCGATGGGTAATCTCGTGTTTATTAACGGTATACATCAATCACCGGTAATCAGATGATGGACTACTATGTTCGACCTCGACACCTCTATTCGCATAGTAGGACATGTACTCATAGCAGTTTGTGTATAAGACCTTCCAGACTGGTGGCATCTCTTATATGCTACCTCCTTGATCGTGCCAGTGTTCATGGGATTTCAGCTCTCGTGACTTGATTCCAGTGTATGTCAGACATTTCCAGCCATTATGGAGATCTTGATCTATTGTATATCTTCAGCCATTTTGGAGGTAATGGTCCTTTGTATATCTTCATCATGGATATTCTGATCTATGTATATTGTACATGGCGATGACCACATATGTGATATCATGTATTATGCCTATTCATGGCCATTGTACTCTTATGTATCCGGGACTGCTATATGTACTTGCAGTTGTATGCAAAGTTCTATCATTGTACTATGCTGATTAGGTGGATGGTCTTCCATTTGGGATCCTTCATCACTCCACTTCTGGGATGGACTTATAATGTATTTCGGCCATCGCATGACCCCTCTGACCTCATACATTACGGGGCATCTGTTATAGCGGATTTCACCACTCTAGGTGAATCACACTTTGTATGGCCTTTCCCTGTCCCACTGCAGACTCTTTATACCCCATGGACCATATTTTATCCTTTGATGTTTCCTTGATCATCCCTAAAACTATATAAAAGATGATATATGTGGATTTTTCCACGATAACCGCGTACACACGCGGGTTTGACCCTTATAACCGCGTACATCAGGATGTGTGCATAGTCCAAATCCTTTTGGAGTTTTCCTTGACATGGATCCGACTCATTTGACTCCTGGCCTTCCATATGCCTTGAGATCGCTCAGATTCGACCCTTCATTATCCCTTGTGAAGCTTGTTACCACCTAAGTTGTACTTAGTGGTTTTTATCAAGTGAGCCCGGTGAACCGAACAGGGCTAACTTGTTCGGACTTCAAAAATACCTTTGGAAGTACTTCTAGGAAGTGCTTGTTGTACTATATCACATGTTCATACCCCATGAGGGAATTGTAATAAATGTTCTAGCATGATAGTGTCTGTAAAAGACTTGGTCTCTTAGACTTTATTTGTCAATCCGATCATCCCAGGGTGTTTTTTCCCTTTCTTATTATTGGTTGTTGGACAAACGACTGATAATTTCTGAGTTTTTCACTCCATACCTCCAAATTTGGGGTGGTCGGCTTGGCATTTAGGGA
>LPNX010409850.1:96954-174006 GCA_001517045.1 Pseudotsuga menziesii | reverse complement strand
AAAAAAAAAAGAAAAAAAAAAAAAAAAGTGCTTTTGCATCCATCAAAGGGAGCTAATTTGCATCGATCAATATCTTATATCCCCACCTCAATTACTACATAGTTGATATGCTTGATCCATTCTTGTTAAAGGAGTCCCCACAAGATTCACAACACATGTTCTATGAGTACATATTCAGATACATTTAAAGGATGAAAAAATCCCTACAATATTTGCAACATATGCTCTATGATTGTATATGCACATCCCTGATCTTCCACTAAGATGAGGAAGACCCTTTAGAAGGCCCATAATAAGAGGTGATCTATATATTTATTCTCTCCAAATTGAATTTTAATTACAATATCTTTTCCTCTTTCCATTCTACTAAATTGACGCTCAGAGCCTACTACTCTTTGGATTTATTTGCTTCCTCCTTCTTTTGAGAGAAATATAATATCTAACAAATTGGAATTCAAAATACTTCAAAACTGTATGCATTTGCAATAAATGAGTAGAAGGAGAGTGCAAGTAAGAAAAACCTTGCAAAGGAAAAAAGAGCAAAAGAAAAGAATTTATTGTGAATATTTTGAATCTAATGATGGTAAGACCAAATATGAGCAGCCATGGTGTTCTTACGGTAATAATGTACCACATAAAGAAGAATATTTTAGGTACAAACAGTTTTTTGAATAAAAGGAAGAAGAGGACCACAACAAGAAAGCTAGTTGCATGTATGCACTTTCAGCAATGTCTAGCCAATGCATCCTTGATTCAAAAGACTTTAAAGAAATTTTCTCAAATCAAGTTCAAATCAAATAATCCATTAGATAACTTGTCCCAAATAAATTTCTCATCAAATAATACCTGCATCATGTATGCTCAAATTATGGAGCTGCAAATTTTGCTCCTACTGCTCACCAATTTCTGTACAAAAATTTCTAGGTAGATTAATTTTGTACATTGTCTTTTATGGGTGGGATTTTTTTCCCATATGTTTTTTTTCCTCTTTCCTAGTTTACAAATTTTTTTTTTTTTGCATTGCTACATAATATGGCTGCAAATTGTCATGACCAATTTTTATTTTATTTATTTATTTCACCTAGTCAAGCTTATAGTGGGTGTCAAATCAAAATACCTTCTCCATAGCATAATTCTCCAACCTTGTATCATAGACCTTGACTTCATGGCTCTAGTGGGCCAAACCTCACTCATATTAACCACCCAAGTCATCGTAGAGCTTACTTATAAAATATAAGGGTCCTAAACTACCTTATCTTTCTTTTTAGAACTCATGAAGTCTACTTTGGCATATGAGGGTGAATTACTTCAATTAGGGATTATTTTCCTTGATTTTAGGGTCGTAGATTGCAAGTTTGAGTTAAGGAGTGAATCTAGGGATTTTACACCACTTCTTAGGGACCATGTTCATTTATTCAGTTAACTAAGAATCCTTTATTCTAAACTAGTCGTTGTGAATTCATGAGGCAGTGTATGTAAGTTAAGGAGAGTAAGCATAACTAACTACCGGTTATTTGGTCTAGTTAGATGTTCTTACACTAGATGAGAAACTCAAGTTTCCTCTTGACCTAATTTGAATTACCTTCCTTTAAATATTTTTCATATCCATTAATTCAAATTAATGAAATACATTTATCTTTTATTCATATTTTATTTTAGTTTTTGTGTAATCATCTATGATAAATAATTTGTTACATGATTAGTTGTTTACTAATTCAATTTTCACTATATATCTCTTTAGTTTATGTGCCTAGACCTATATGTTGAAATCTCATAGAATATTTTTTCCTTAATATCCTCTTGGGAAGGAATTTATGTTATAGAATAATAACCATCTCCATAGTCTCATTCTCTTACCTAGGGACTTACGTTATGATCTCATGAGTCTACTCCGAAAAATTCCATTCAATTTGTCTGTATGAGTCAACATGGAGCTTCCTACTAAGATATAGGGTCCTAAAACATGATTATCTTCCTTATTTTGAACTATTCAAATCTATTTTCGAATATGAGGGTGAATTCCCTCAATTAGGATTATTTTCATTGATTTTAAGGTCCCATGTTGCAAGTTAGATTTGTGGAGTGAATTTAGGGAGTTTACTCCATTGTCCAAGGACTCCATGAATCTCTATTTTTCCTATTATGAGATAGTACTGCCATCCTTGAGTGTTTGTAGGGTTAAGCACCTCATGCATGTGCATTTAGTCAATTTCATGTGCCCTTTGTCAATTGCAATAAATTGTTCCTAGCATTTAGGGAGCTAATTCCACTTGCGATAGTCATTGGTTAGTTAACTCATGATATTAAATAATGTGCATATTTATTATGGATCTAGTTAATACTAAATTGTATCTCATGAATTGAATGAAAATTTTGAATTGCCTCCATGACATATCCAAATTGAATTGAATATTTATATTTTTTACTTCATTCATTGGAGGTTAATGTAATGCAACATTCACTGTTGTTATGCAATTCTCTTTTTTGTGTAATGATTAATGTTTAGCAAATTTATTGCATGAATTTGTTAGATTGATGATGTCTTTCATAATATTTATATGTTTTATGCTATCTAGATATACGTGCTCAAAATTCATATGGTATCAAAGTTGTAGAGATGCTAAACAAGTTGGTATACCAGTTTTTATAGGGATCCAATCTTATTGAATGTTGAACGAGGCCCCATGACCTTCATAGCATATAACCTATGAGGACATATTGAAATCTATTGACTAGTTCAAAGAGGCATAAGAATATTATCATCATATTCCCTAGGAGGACATATTCAAATGCATTGATACTTGCACAAATCCTGCCACAATGGGAGATGCATTTGTTCTTATCTACCACTCAACTAAGGAAGACCCTTTCAGAAACCCAAAAGAAGAGGTGATCAACAATTTTTTACTATCCATCAAGAACTTTTCACGAATCATCTTCTCTTTAAAGAAAACCTCAATAATGACTCTTCATACTTAGGATCTACGATGAAACTTGTTCCAAATCATGTTCTCCTTAAACAATGCCTCCACAATGTCTCTTCATACATTGTATCTACAACTTATTCTCCTATAATTCATCAATCTCCACACGAAATCTTCAAGGGGTTTTCTCCATTTGAGGAAAGGAGTGGTAAAGAAACATCATTCAAGCGCTTTAAACTGCGTGGATCTCATGAATGGGATTACATGCACCTCACGAGAAGGATTTCACAAAATTTTGTAAGGATATTTGCAAGTCCATTCATCTAGAAGAAGTTGAACAAGTTACGACTTTTCTTGAAATTGAAGGCTCCTTCTGAGAGGAATATTTATCCATCTCATTTACATTATATTTCATGGGGGGAGGGGGGGTTTCCATTATGGTTTTCCCTTTTACTCAGTTTTAGAGAATAATTTGTACATGGATACCTAATATGCATGCCAATTGTTAGGACCTATTTTTTCTCTGCATTTATTTCACCTAGTTTTGCTTATGACAGGTGTTACAACATAATAACCTCTTCCTAGATTCATTCTCCTACTTATTGACTTATGATATTATCTCATGAGTCGACAAGGGCAAATCCCATTCAATTTGTCCCTTTGAGTTGACTTGGAAATTTTTACTAAGCTCTATGGTTCTAAAACATCTGTATCTACCTTTTTATGAAATATTGAATTATGTTTTGGCACATCAGGGAGAATTCATTCAAGTAGGGCTTATTTCACTTAATTTTAGTGTCCCACGTTGCAAGTTATAGTTGTATCATGAACATGGGGAGTTTACTGCAATCTTTAGGGACTCCATGCACCTCATTTTTTGTTATCATAATATAGTAGCATCCTCCTTAAGTGTTTTTAGGGATGTGCACCACATGCATGTACCTACATTTAGTTGCATGTTCCTTTTGTCGGTTGCAATCAGTTTCTCCTAGCATGTAGAGAGCTAATCCCATAGATTGTGCATGGTTATTCTATCTCTAGTTAATTGTAATGAGCATATCATGCATTACATGAATAATTTTATTTGCCCCGAAGACCTGTTTGAATTTCAGCTCCTATATATACTTTTTACTTCATGTTCATTTAATGATAATTTAATACAAAAATCTATGTTGTTATTGAATGGCCTCTTTTATGTAACGATTGATTTTTATCACATTTACTGCATAAATTTGTTACATCAATGATCTCTTTCATAGTATTTCTATGTTTCCTAGTATCTAGATCTACATACTCAAATTATAAAAAATTTGCATGTCATTAAACCAACATTTGAGTGTGCAAATAATGTGTTGAGTATTAGACAATAATCCTAGAGTTAGAAACAATTAAAAAAAAATAGAATTATTGACACACAGTCGGAATACCTAGGTTTCAATATTAATTCACCAAAAAACAACTTGCAGATACTGGCCCTTTTGACATCACTTGAGAGCAGGTGAATTCTCACCTACGGTATTTATCAGGATTGCAAGAACCAAATTTTTGTAGTGCTGAAGGGATGGAAGAAATTAATTCCAACTGTTTGAATCATCATTCATAACATGCATGCAAAACATAACATATCCATGACATAATCATTCTACTTAGTCCTCATAGCATGTGTGCATAAACAAATAATCGATAACAATAGATATTTTACTTAGAACAATAATCCACATATAAAATAGAGCATATAATAAGTGCATAGTAAATAGAACATTCATCAAATTAGTACACGAAATCATTTCATCCACAACAAACAATCGTGTATATTATCATGCAGAACGAATCTTCCAAAACATGCACATTGTGCTCAAGTATTATGCCTCATACCTCCATAAACCCCATGAAGCTTACAAATAAGTACATCAAAATAATTATAATTGTATCCAAGCCTATCCTCCATCCCAAAACCCCTTACATATTTATACAATTACAATGGGGCTTACCTCATAACAAGTGGACAAAAAGTTCCTAACACCTTCTAACTAACTTACTTGTTTTTTGCATGCTGTCCCTTTCTCCACTTGTTGCACAATTTTATCCTATGAAGTTCTCAAAACATCACCCAAAATCCTTTCCCAACAGGCCCCCTACACTCATATGTCACTCATCGCAAGACACATAGGCCTTCTACTATGCTTTAATCATCGTCTCAATGAACTTCTGGAAGGATTCCTTCATAGTTGTGACCTTCTCCTTTATCTGTGTTTCATGTTCTGTCATGCTTTCTACCATATACACTATAATTGGTTTCTTCAACTTTTTCATCCTATCTTGTGCTTCTTGTTTCATTTTTTCTTGTAAACCAACCAATTGTTCTATTAGTTGGAATGATTCCTCCTATAGTGGCTCAAGATTTTAGAAAATGCTTTGATGTTCTACTTGTATCTAGTTTATTTCCAAATATTGTTTCCTATTCTCAATTATTGTAGCCATTGTTTCCAATAGTGACAAATTACTCATTATTTCTTTGGAATTTTGCACCATTTGTAGTGTAACTTGTAGCCTCTTATCAATTTATTATAAAAAAATTTCTTCTATTAATTGATTCAAAACTTGTGATATTTCATGATACAGTTTGACACATTCCTCTTCCAATAATGTAATGTTTTCCTGATTGGATTTGCTTATCTTTGTTACTTTTCTTTCCTCAAGGATGTCTACTTCCACTTGTACTTTAGGGATTATGTTATAGACCTTTTCCGTTCCTATTGCAATCTTTCATTTCTTTGCACAACCTATTCCTATTAATTGTGAAGCTTATTTTACTCATCTTGCAGTGGCTTCCTTTTCTGTAGCCACTTTGGCTCATACCATCGAAGTTCAATATGCACACATATGAATCTCCTTTGACACACTTTTTTCAAAATATGTAGGACATCCATGGGTAGATGTGACAACACAAAGTTAATCAAACTTATCAGCTATGTTCATGCCTGCATTTCTAACTTGAGGAAATCTAAGTCTCTTGTTAATATATTCAAACTTTCAAGAGATATTGATGTTGATGGTGGTTGTGAGACCATATGTCTTTGGTATGTGCTTGGTATCTATTGCTCTTTTATTCGGACTTTTGTTGTTCTTGTTTCTTCCTAAATTTGGTGTAGTGAAGCTAGCTACTATTGCATCCTCGAATCCACCTCTTTGACTTGGTCTCCAATATTTTCAAAGTAAACTTCATTTAATCCCTGGGTTGCTTGTTTCTTTTTTTCCTCTTATTTTTTTGTTGTGATGAGGCATCCTTATCATCTTCTTTTCTCTTTTCTCCTGCACCCGGTATTGTTTTCTAAGTGGTTGATCTTGCACCATTCCTTTTTTCTTCTTTTTCTCCTTGTTCTTATTGTTCATGTTGTTGCATTTGTTCCATTTGCATATGTGGAAATTCCAGTAGTAGGACCCTCCACTCTACATTCCAATTGTTCACAATAACACAAACATACTTTTCTATCATTCTGAGGTGCATTAAAAGCCATTTCTCTTCTGGCTCCCTCTTTGCTTGAATGTACATGTGATGTACTGCCACCTTAAATCACATAATTCCCTAATATGCTTCATTGGTATGTGGTTGTATGCATGTCTTGTTCTCAATGTTGTGATGGATCATCTCCTTATAGATATAGAATTTTACATTGTTTCCAATATGATTATTTTTGTTCATGGTATGCCATAAACTAACATATTGTTCCATCAAACATGGTTTCTACTCGTTGTACATTAACTGGGTGTATTATGGCTCCTTCCATGCAATGATCCCAATCAAAATTAAAAGCCATGCATAATAAAATTCCATACATTTTTCCTACACTTCCTTATAGTTGTCTAAGGACTCATAGACCAAAAATGTTTCCTTGTTGATCAACATTCCTTCTATGCACTTCTCTACTACTCGTATGACCCCTGGTAATGATTGGTCTTTTTGGATTTCCCTAAGTAGCTTGCAATCCAACACTTGCGTCAAAAATATAACTGAATCATCCTTGATACTTTCTACATCCAATATATGCTTCCCTGGATGCATGTTATATTTTTTCTTCATCCTTTCTACAAGTGCTTTCTTCTGAATCTTGCCCTTCAAAAATGGTGGTGGGTCTTCCCGTACTACTAGAAATCTTGTAATATGAGTGATAAGTCGGTTGTCTATCAATAGTGGAATATCCAACCACAAGAACCCTCCATGGGAAAAACTCAATAGTAATTGTACATAAATGTTAATCTATGCTCTCATTCCAAAGTGTGGGATCTCTAATACATTTAGTATTCTTGTTCGATGGATCCCCATTGGGAATTATTGTGGCTTGATTAGCACTACAGGGATGTCTANCATAAATGTTAATCTATGCTCTCATTCCAAAGTGTGGGATCTCTAATACATTTAGTATTCTTGTTCGATGGATCCCCATTGGGAATTATTGTGGCTTGATTAGCACTACAGGTATGTCTAGGATTATTTTTCTACATAAATAGATTTCTCTTGCAATCTCTGAAATTTTTTTCACATATATAATGTCATTGTATTCATAGTGTAGAATTCCTACTACACCTAACATGTCTCCCTAAACAATGACATCCGATGGGGTTGTTGGCATCATAACATCATACTCCAATACCTTATCTAGTCCTACTAATTTTTCTATTGTATTCATCATCAAAACATGTTCCCTTAGTAACCTTTCTTGTTTTGAACCTTATGCTATCGCTCCTATGGTTTATTCTTGTATGGGAAAAGATGGATTCTTCATTTGGAGATTCTTGGTTGATACAAATACTCCTTTTGGTGGTGCCATGGATTTGAGCTCTATCTTCAACTCACCTCTATCTGCATCTTAGTTATGGCTGCTCGGTCTATAACTCTCTTTGAATGTAAAAGGAACTATGTATTTTCCTTGTTGGTCCTTATATTCTTTTATAGCTCTTCCATTCTTTTTCTCTCTATAATCTACATTTAATGCTTTCCTCGATTCTAGAAATCTTGGTCTAGATTTGGTTTAGATTTTACAATATTTCAAAATCTTGTTTCTAATTATTTTTATTTATGATGGAACAATTTCCACCGCCTCATCATTAGGTCTTCTCTTTAATATTTATACTTGGATATTATGCTAGTCTTCAGTATTTATTTCTTCATGCACCATATGATTCTCCTTCTTGTGTTACTTCCACTTGGTCTGAAGTTTTCTATTTCGTGTTGTGAAATGTTTTTTTCATCGCTTACTATGGTTATTGCATGGAATATGACTGTCCCTATAAATTTTCAATTGGATGTGATTGACAAATCCTTCCATGGGTTCCTTGTTTAATTTTTCCAACTAAATAATTCCTTCCTCTATCAGATATTTTATCATGTATGGACCCAATCAGTGCATTAAAAAATTTCCTAGGTGCTTCCAAATTTTTTTTTGATAGAGAAAAAATAGGTCTCCTACCTGGAACATTTTTTGTTTAACATGTATTCCATGTCATTCCTTTTAATGTGCTTTGTGAACATGTTGATGGATTCCTACAATGAAATGGTACTCCTCTAGTTCTACTAGCTATGGCAGTATTTTCTCTACGGCACTAGAATCTATTGCACCCTATATGAGAGTAACAAAAAAACATTTCGCATAATCTAGAGACACTATAGGAGGAAGCATTATGACTGATAGAAAAATTATCCATTGTACAAGGAACAATGAAACAAGTAGCATAAGGCAATGTAGAAAAGTTAAAGGAACCAAATAACATTATAAACAATAAAATACATTGTGGAACAAGAAACACAGACAAAGGAGAAGGTCACAACTGTGAGGGACGCCTTCCATAATTTCATTGAGAGAATGAAGAAAGTGCAGTAGGAGGCCTGAGTGGCTTCGGACAAGCCATAGGTGAATGTTGGAGGAATGTTGGGCTATGATTTTGGGTTAAGTTTCGGGAATTGCATAGGATCAGAATGTGTGACATGTCGGATAAGGGAAAACATGCATAAAAGAAGGAGGTTAAAAGAAGTCATTAGGATCTTTTTGTACATTTGTTACGGTATAAGATCCATTGTAATTATATAAATACATAATTGTTTTTGGGACAAAGGATAGGCTTAGATACTCTTAAAAATATTTGATGCACTATTTTGTAAGGTTCATTGGGTTTATTCAGGTATGAGGAAGAATATATGAGTGCAATGTGCGGGTTTTATAATATTTGTTTTAAATGATAATAGAGAATATTTTTTGTTGTGGATGTAATGATTAATTCCTTGTTGTATATTTTTCTCTCCTATGGATATATGAGCACTCTCTTGGATAATTTCCTTGATCCAAGATAGACTGTAGGATAGATTTATATGAATTCTTCCACAAGACCGAACTATTAATTCAATAGATCAAGTATTCATTCACAAACATGAAATGAGAAGAGAGAGAGGAGAAGGATGGGAAAACCTCAACTTATGTGAGGTCCTTTGGTGAATATCAACCTAGTTGTGGTGGACCTTATGGACTTCACTCCATCTCCACTTAGCTAGTACCTTGCACAAAAAGAAACATACGAACTTTCTTCAATCCTTCTAACACATAAAAACATAAATGAGAACTAACATAAACTTATATATATAAGAATATATGATCTAGATATTATATGATATACTCAGGAACAGATCCAACATACACATATCATGAATCATATAGATCAAGAAATATATTGTCATAAGCATCAATAAACATCATGAAATGGAGGGGGGGAATAAAATATATCTATATATATGATGAAAAAAAAGACATACATCATATGATACCTTCATTTGATGATGCAGATCCATTCAAAGATTCCTGACCCAGGCCTTCGCTAACTCAGGGAAATAAGCATATCACAATGGCTGAGAGAAACAAGATGATTACACCAACATAAAAATGCATAAGAGTCTCTCCTTTCTCATGAGATGTCATAAATAGATATATAAATGGAGGGAGTATGAAGGTGTGAATGGATCATGGATCTAGACACCAAATGGAAGACAAACTCGACTCAGTAGTGTGAGTTCCCATGCTAAATTATTAGGAGCCTTGTCATGAACATGATCCACTACAAATATGCCCCAGAAAGTAAGGATAGGTGGAAAATATCCCTTGACAAGGAATGAGGGGAGTGATGGAGTCACCCCTTATAGGCATACATGAAGGGATGGAAGGCTGACCATAAGAACCCAAAATAAATGCATAGGTCGATGGTGGGGAAAAAGTGGGAAAAAATAGGCCATAGAAAGTTACAAGTAAGTGCTTTAGCTAGGAAATTGCATGGGGTATTCAATGATCATGTAAGATAACAATAAGGGAATAACAGATGCCCCTAATGTGTGAGGTCAAAATAAAATATGATGGACGAAACACTTTAGAAATAAAAAATGTTAGGGAATGGTCATGGAAGCACAAAACTAGAGAGAACCTCCAAAACATCAACCCAGTGTATATATATCATCTCCAAGGTTGCCATACATGTTCTTAGTAATAGAAGTATAAATCATGGACACCAAGAAAGTACATTACACATCCATGAAGAAAATGCAATATCATGGCCACAAAGAACACATAATGGATCCATGTCACAAAAATGATCATAGCTACTAGAAAATACAATGTGGATCTATGTTGCAATATACAATATATGTTAGGAGGACAGAAACCACTAATCAGAGTGCACTAATGGTACTCATACATTGTCTTGAATAGTGATATAACTCCAACACAACTTGGGATGGGAACCAAGGATGAGTGATGCAACCCCTAAACCAAAGGTGTTCGTCTCAATAGCAAATGGTGTGATTCTATGCATGTGAATAGAAGTAGTGATATCAAACATGACATAAACCATTTGATTAGATGTAAATGATGGTTACCATTAACAAACGTGAAGGGAACCACCAATTATGATAGTGGACCCCAAGGAACCTAGTACAATATAGAAAGTGTTAATAAATGAGGTAAAGTTGAAAAGTTGTAGAACCGCTCGATGAGGAGTCAATGATGTAAAACCATTTTTGAATGAAATGAATCTTGTCACTAATGACCGCAAGCTCTAGGGTACTAATGTTTCTAGACTCACTTCTTATATGATGAGTTGTTATCGATAGGAAGGAATCCATTGAAGGAGGGCCATAATGTATCCCCCAATCAATCGACATGAAACACACATCGAGAGATGTGATAAATATGTATGATCACCAAGTATAATAGACAAATATGGGGATGCCTGACAGACGAGGCTAATGCAACAAAACAATGGGAAACTGAAGGTAGCTTCGTTTGAACATATAGCATGAAAACTAACTTAGTAGGAAACAAGGACTCGAGAATACAATATATATTGCAGTGTAAATACACATGAGGAATCAAGGCATCCTCCATAGTGATTAGAAGAGTACCCAATCAAAGAAGTATTGTGACTCAAGGAAATGGTATTGTTCTCAAGCAAGGATGTAACCCAACTGTAACAAAGAGACACAAATAGGTGACATGTTCTTGATGATTGTGTACAACATGCTTCCTCTTAAATGAGGTGGAAGACTAATTTATGTCCCCCTCACTCTTTTTTTGTTTTAAGTTCCTTCTCCATGTTTTAATGAGCGCAAAAAAGGGATAAAATTATGCTTGGTAAAGTCTTTTTCATAAATATTTAACAATCCCAAAAAGTAAACTCGATACCTTCTTCATTTTCAAATGGGATTGGAGAAAAGATAGAAGAGTGCTCAATTTGTTATTGTCATGTGGAGTTTTCCTAATATTGGGTGAGTTAATCCTCGTGAGTGTTTTCAATTTTAAGGAGTTTTAAAAACTTAAAGAAAAATCCATAGATACCTTTTCCATGGAATTTTAATGAGTTTGTAAAATTCAACTCGAGACTTCCTTTTCTATTTTTAACAATCTAGAAGGAGAGATAGAAGAATGTTCATAAAGGTACTTTTTCTGTGTAACTTTAACAAGCCTATGCAAGTGAACTCAAAGCCATCTTTATTTTTGAAGGATCTCAAAGAAGAGAGAGACAAATCATTCATAAGGGTTCTTTTTTCATTTAGTTTTAACGAGCCTAAAGAAAGGAATAATATAATACTCAATAACTGCATGTATCCATGGTTAAACGAGCATGAAAAAGAGATAAAAGTTAGGTCATCGGGAGAGAACAAGTGGTAAGGAGTTTCGGTGTGCATGAAACAAAGTGTGTGATAAGTGTCACAAGTATGGAAACATGGTTAAAAGGGACCACTCATAGGAGCAGTTATCTCCCAATGTATTCTATTTTGATAAGGAAGCAATGAAAGGAATCAAGAAAGCAATGAATACAACTGCCATAATAGAAAATGAGTTGGGAAACAATATGCATTCCTACATAAGCACAATAAAATATGGGAACCCATGTTAGGAGGCTAGAATAATGAAAAAAGGAAAATTGAAGCACAATATTCAAATGTGCTATGATTGAAGAAGGGTCCCAAAGTCTACCATAAAGGGATTTCATCATAAAATGGTTCAAAAGATGTATAACCTACATTAAAATCATCAAAAACCCATTAAAATTTAATGAGTTCCTTAAAGAACCATAATGAATTCCCATATAATATTGAAAACTTTAAAATCAATAACCTACTATATGAAAAGGGATAACTCCAAACCCACTTACATTTAGTTAAGTGGGTTAGATGGGATAACTCTTTTATTATAAAAAAAATGTAGATGATAACCTCTTGATTGATCATCCCTTTGTCCAAGAATCTCGAGCATTAAACCCTTCTTAATAGTCTTTTCTGAAACCTCAAGAAACACTATAAATATGGAAAAATATTGCATCTACTTCTTTAACACTCCTATCATAACCCAAAGAAATGTTTGTCGTATTATTTGTTTTTATATAGCCTCTCTCCCCACCAAGTACCTTGGAGCTCCTCTTACCGATTCTTCCATCAGGCACTCCTCCCGGCGAGAGATTCTAGGAAAAAATGAAAGAAAACTATCCTCTTGGGACTTTAGATATTTGAACATGGATGGAAGACAGGTTCTCATCAAAGTAGTCCTTCATTCCATGCCCCTCTATCTCTTTTATGTCATGGTTTCCGCCAAATGGGTCCTCAAAACCATCAGGAACTTGTAGTGCACTTTCATATGGGGAGGAGACTAGAATCAGGCCACATGGTCTTTTGTCAAATGGGTCACCATATTCCATTATAAGTTTGAAGGAGGCCTTCGGATACGAGAAACGATGAAATTTAATGAGGTACTGAGTGCCAAATTTTGGTGGAACTGGGATGTAAATAATAATAGTCCATGGGACCAAATTTGGAACAAAGAGTATGCCTCCAACTAGGACCCTCAAGATATTATTAGATTCAATTTATCCACTAAATCTTCCCTAATTTTGAATGCTTCTAACCTATAAATACACCTTATTTAGCAACATAGTTTCTCAAAAATATGAAATGGTGCCCAGCCATACTTCTGGATTGACTCCTAGCAGTAGCGACCCAGCTTAGAGGAGCTTACTCAAAACCTCCTCGTTTTTTAGGACATATTAGCAGCATAAATTTATCATGTTAGATATTCTTGGATGGAGATCAGTCACAACGGCTACAGGGAGTGGAGGAACTCTAGAGACTTTAATTTTCCCATTGAGAGAGAAAATGTGGCAGAAGCTTCAAAAGCACAAGATACAAAACCATCAATGATTGGACACCTTGAGATGGGGATACAATCCAAAAATGACTTTTATTATGAGGGAATATTATAAGGTTCACACTCAAAAGGATAGAATATGGAAATATATGGTTTGGACAAAGATTTGGAACTTCAAAATCTGGCCAAAGGTCACCACTTTTCTTTGGCTAGTCATTTGGAAGTGCTTCCTGACCTGGGAAGGTCTTATAAAACAAAGATTCCATGGCCCTTCAAGATGTGTTCTTTGCACCCCAGGAAGAAATGATGGATCAATTTCTAGACTCATGTCCCTTCATGGAAAGTCTTTGGAACAAAATTGCTCTACTTTACAGAAGGACTGATAGGGTAAAGAATGACATCGTCGAGACTATTAAAAGTTGAACTAACCAACCATTCCAAATTAAAATTCTTAACTGCTTATGGGATCTAACTCTGAGATTCACAGTTTGGGAAACCTAGAATGAACACAATCAAATAATTTCTTAAATAAAATCAAGAAATGAGGAAAATTTTTGGAATAACTATAGATCACATATTCTAGAAACTCTTTTCCTCATAGCCTGGGATGAAAAAGGCTACAAAATTTCACAGATGGAAGTCGTAATCTTGAAAAATTGGAATATCATCCACAGGAATCAACAGATTCAGTCGAGGACCAGACCAATTGTTATCACTAGTCCATCTATCTGGTCCCATCCCCCTCTAGGATTTCATAAACTAAATTTTGATGGAGGTACAAAAGGAAATCCTGGGCCATCTAGTATAGGAGGTGTTTTTAGGAACAATTCGGGGAAAATAACTCGAATATATTATGGAAGCATTGGGCATGACAAAAATAATGCGGTGGAACTCACAACCCTCATTACATGACTTCAAATCGTCGAACATTGGTCTTTATTCCCTTTGGAAGTTGAGGGAGACTCACAATGAATTATATCACTAGAAACAAAAATACAAAGTGGAGTGCCTATTGGTACTCTCTCACCAAGTTAGAGACTTAGTATTGGGATCTCTGAGATGGATTCCTACTCTCAATATTTTAGCTCAATTATACTCAAGAATGTAAAAAAGAATCCCAATCCAGTGATAGAAATACTTGCAAATGATGATGTTCAAAGCTCCACCACTCGAATTCTTATGATTTACCTATATGCACTCTCAAGAATGAATGTTTTCAATTTTCTACGATGGATGTCTAGGTCCTACATGGGGGTGTCAATTTGTTGAATGTAGCGTGTTTGGAGGTGTCCATAGAGACTCCCTTCCCTACTCCATGTGGTCCACATTCAAACCACCCTCCATGCAATTAAATGTAGTTAGTAATTTCTTCGTCGTCGTTAAGCTGGTTGTCTGGATCATAGGTACTATTCTCATAATGTTAGTCTATAACAGATTAATTGTGCATATATTGGATCTTAAGTTGGATTGCAAGGTTGGATCTTAAAGTGGATTGCAAAGTTGAACCTTGTCGCATTCGAAATTGTAGGAAATAGAATGTTTCTAGTGTTCATTGGAGGTGTAGAATTGGATGACATTTTATGTATGTGGTATTCATGGAGGTGGGCGTCTTATTCATCCTCTTTGTTTCCTCTAGCTTCTGGGTCGCTCATACTCCTTTTCTTATCCAAAATTTTAACTGCTTTGTGTCTCCAACTCATGTCAAGGATTCTAAGATGTCTAGATGAGTGAGGGATTGGCCATGAAGGGCTATCAAAGGACACCATGGCATTGGACGTAGAGGTTTTAGGGATTCTTCAAATAATGACTATGATAATTCAATCTCGGGTCACATACACAATTCAGTGGACGGCTGGGAAGAGGAAATGGGGATTAAATAGGTGATAGGTAAATGAGCTCTAATTCATCAACAAAACAAGTGGTAAGAAGTTTCAGTGTGCATGAAACAAAGCCTGTGATAAGTGTCACAAGTACGGAAACATGGATAAAAGGGACCACTCATAGCAGCAGTTATCTCCCAATGTATTCTATTTTGATAAGGAAGCAAGGAAAGGCATCAAGAAAGCAATGATTGCAACTGCCATAATAGAAAATGAGTTGGGAAACATTATGCATTCCTACATAAGCGACAGGGTGAGTGAAACTATATGCACAATAAAAGATGGGAAACCATGTTAAGAGGCCAGAATAATGAAAAAAGGAAAATTGAAGCACAATATTCAAATGTTATATGATTAAAGAAGTGTTCCCAACTCTACCATAAAGCGATTTCATCATAAAATGGTTCAAAATATGTATAACCTAGATTAAAATCATCAAAAACCCATTAAAATTTAATGAGTTGCTTAAAGAACCATAATGAATTCCCATATAATATTGAAAACTTTAAAATCAATAACCTACGATATGAAAAGGGATAACTCCAAACCCACTTACATTTAGTTAAGTGGGTTAAATGGGATAACCCTTTTATTATAAAAAAAATATAGATGATAACCTCTTGATTGATCATCCCTTTGTCCAAGAAGCTCAAGAATTGAACCCTTCTTAATAGTCTTTTCTGAAACCTCAAGAAACACTATAAATATGGAAAAATATTGCATATACTTCTTTAACACTCCTATCATAACCCAAAGAAATGTTGCTCGTATTATGTGTTTTTATGTAGCCTATCTCCCCACCAAGTGCCTTGGATCTCCTCTTACTGATTCTTTTGCCAGGCACTCCTCCTGGCAAGAGATTCTAGAAAAAAATGAAAGAAAACTATCCTCTTGGGCCTTTAGATATTTGAACATGGATGGAAGACGGGTTCTCATCAAAGCAGTCCTTCATTCCATTCCCCTCTATCTCTTTTATGTCATGGTTTCCGCCAAATGGGTCCTCAAAACCATCAGGAACTTGTAGTGCACTTTCATATGGGGAGGAGACTAGAATTAGGCCACATGGTATTTTATCAAATGGGACACCAAATTCCATCATAAGTATGAAGGAGGCCTTTGGATACAAGAAATGATGAAATTTAATGAGGAACTGAGTGCCAAAATTTGATGGAACTAGGATGCAAAGAATAATAGTCCATGGGACCAAATTTGGAACAAAGAGTATGCCTCCAACTAGGACCCTCAATATATTATTAGATTCAATTTATCCACTAAAGGTTCCCTCATTTTGAATGCTTCTAACCTGTAAAGACACCTGATTCAGCAACATAGTTTCTCGGAAATATGAAATGGTGCCCAGGCCTACTTCCGGATTGACTCCTAGCAGTAGCGACCCAGTTTAGAGGAGCTTACTCAAAACCTACTCGTTTTTTAGGACATCTTAGTGGCATAAATTTATCATGTTAGATATTCTTGGATGGAGATTAGTCACAACGGCTACGGGGAGTGGAGGAACTCTAGAGACTTTAATTTTCCCATCGAGAGAGAAAATGTGGTAGGAGCTTCAAAAGCACAAGATACAAAACCATCAATGATTGGACACCTTGAGATGGGGATACAATCCAAAAATGACTTTTATTATGAAATAATATTATAAGGTTCACACTCAAAAGGATAGAATATGCAAAGATATGGTTTGGACAAAGATTTGGAACTTCAAAACCTAGACAAAGGTCACCAATTTTCTTTGGCTAGTCATTCAGAAGTGCTTCCTGACCTGGGAAGTTATTATAAAACAAAGATTCCATGGCCCTTCAAGATGTGTTCTTTGCACCCAACAGGAAGAAATGATGGATCACTTTCTAGACTCTTGTCCCTTCATGGAAAGTCTTTGGAACAAAAATGCTCTACTTTATAGAAGGAATGATAGGGTAAAGAATGACATCGTCGAGACTATTAAAAGTTGGACTAACCGACCATTTCAAATTAAAATTCTTAACCACTTATGGGATCTAACTCCAGGATTCATAGTTTGGGAAACCTAGAACGAACAAAATCAAAGAATTTCTTAAAGAACATTAATAAATGAGGAAACATTTTGGAATAACTATAGATCACATATTCTAGAAACTCTTTTCCTCGTAGCCTGGGATGAAAAAGGCTACAAAATTTCACAGATGGAAGTCGTAATCTTGCAAAATTGAAATATCACCCATAGGAATCAACAGAGTCAGTCGAAGACCAAACCAAATGTTATCACTTGTCCATCTATCTGGTCCCATCCCCCTCTAGGATTTCATAAACTAAATTTTGATGGAGGTACAAAAGGAAATCTTGGCCCATCTAGTATAGGAGGTGTTTTTAGAAACAATTCGGGGGGAAATAACTCGAATATATTATGGAAGCATTGGGCATGACAAAAATAATGTGGTGGAACTCACAAACCTCATTACATGACTTCAAATCGTCGAACGCTGGTCTTTATTCCCTTTGGAAGTTGAGGGAGACTCACAATGAATTATATCACTAGAAATAAAAATCCAAAGTGGAGTGCATGTTGGTAGTCTCTCACCGAGTTGGAGACTTAGTATTGGGATCTCTGAGATGGATTCCTACTATCAATATTTTAGCTCAATTATACTCAAGAATGTAAAAGAGAATCCCAATCCAGTGGTATAAATACTTGCAAATGATGATGTTCAAAGCTCCACCACTCAAATTCTTATGATTTACCTATATGCACTCTCAAGAATGAATGTTTTCAATTTTCTAAGATGGATATCTAGGTCCTAGATGCGGGTGTCAATTTGTTGAATGTAGCGTGTTTGGAGGTGTCCATAGAGCCTCCCTTCCCTACTCCATGTGTTCCACATTCAAACAACCCTCCATGTGATTAAATGTAGTTAGTAATTTCTCCGTCGTCGTTAAGCTAGTTGTTTGGATCAGAGGTATTATTCTCATAATGTTAGTCTGTAACGGATTAATTGCAAACATGTTGGATCTTAAGGTGGACTGCAAGGTTGGATCTTAAGGTGGATTGCAAGGTTGAACCTTGTCGCATTCGAAATTGTTGGAAACAGAATGTTTCTAGTGTTCGTTGGTGGTGCAGAATTGGATGAAATTTTATGTAGGTGGTATTCATGGAGGTGGGCGTCTTCTTCATCCTCTTTGTCTCCTCTAGCTTTTGGGTCACTCATACTCCTTTTCTTATCCAAAATTTTAACTCCTTTGTGTCTCCAACTCCTGTCAGGGATTCTAAGATGTCTATATAAGTGAGGGATTGGCCATGAAGGGCTATCAAAGGACATCATGGCATTGAATGTAGAGGTTTTAGTGATTCTTCAAATAATGACTATGATAATTCAATCTCGGGTCACATACACAATTTAGTGGACAGCTGGGAAGAGGAAATGGGGATTCAATAGGTGATAGGTAGATGAGCTCTAGTTCATCAACAGAATTATAGGTGGTTCAGGAATATGTTAGCTTGCATTATTACCCAATCCCAAGACTCCAACAAGGAAAACAACCCTCATCCTTTCCCTTCTCTAACCCCTGTTGCACATGCTTCTTCCTCTCCTTCTCCTTCGTTGGTTTGTAAATCAGAGGAGGCTCTTGTTGGAAAGCTGAAGGAAGAGGATGATGGGAAAAAAAAATTGGACAAGCCTGCTACTAACTTGGAAAGAACCAATATAGCCTCCACCAGCTGCTAGAAGAGGATGCAGGTGGAGCGAAGTGGTCAAACCAATCTCAACTCCTGTAGGAAAATGCAGCCCCTCCTGACGAAAGATGTCGTGGATGATTATTTAGACTCAACCATGTAAAAATGTCCCATTGAGGAGGAGAAGTAAGACGTTGCAGAATCAGGACGCAACACTAAGTATCTTGCATAGTCTCCACCTCCTATGTTTTCTTAATATTTTCAAGTTTTCTAGTTTTTATGCTTTATATGGTTGTTATTTTTTATAGTCTCGTCTATATAGCCTTGCGTGGATTTTTTTATGAGAAGTATTTCAAGGTTTTATATCCAAGCATAAGCCTTTTAATCCCTTTTTTGATAACTTTTAGTAGGAAGACAAACCATGACAAACTTGGGATAGGCAATTATACGTAGGTAGTCAATATTAGTTTTTATGGAAGAAATCAAAGATTTCATAGTAGTTCTGCAAAGACTAAAACTATTATGAACACTTGTGCTTGTATTTCATTTTCTGTATATGTATTCTTTAAATAATAATATTAAATTAAAGTTAATGTAAATTTCAATAATTATTTATTTATTTCAATTTTATTATATGCATAATATAATTCGTTTTATAATTGTATTTATATTGATATTTGTATAATAGTTTATTGCTCCAAAGGTGGTCATCAACTAGCATAACCTTATTAATTAATAATATCGTTCATACACGTTGATCAACAATATTATTATTCCTTTCCATACCTTAAATAATGTCGTCAATCAACACATATCAATCATATTATTAATTAATATGGTTATGCTAGTATTTATATCAACCAAATCTTATTGACTAACTATATAGTGTCATCAAATATAGTCATTGAAGAATTTTTTACATGATAAAACAATATTAAATATGATTTGGTTTAGCAAAAACATTATTCAATTGAAAATACAAAAACACACTATATGGAGAAAGAAGATTTCAATAAGTAGAATTCAATGGAATGTGTCATTAGTTTTTTTAATTAAAACAACAAAACATTTACAAAAACTAACCATAGTAATTATTGGTTCATGATCTCGATTATGGTTTCTCCTTTACATGCAATGACATGTGGTGTCAATGCAATTGATGTTTTAAGAGAAATTAACGAACTAAAATGAAAAGTAAAAAAATTGATTGGTAACTGTTTTTAATAATATAATAAAAATATAAAATGACTCTTAAGATCGATTTTGAAAAAATATGTTTTCCATAGAATTTACCTTTATCTTACACTTATGTTAAGAAAAAGTGGATATTCTAAATACCATGGAGTTCCTGAAGTCCATAAATAGGCTTTATCACATGCAATATGATGGGAAAATACCATGGGTCACCCATAAACAACCAACAATAAACCCATTATAATTTAATCGAATAAAATGATTATCCTAATCATTTTTTAATGAAAACTACTTCTAAAACTACCTTGATTCCAATGAATTGGGAAAAAATGGAGGATTAATCCTGAACCATAGAAGGAAAAATATATTACCATGGATTTCATTTATATTTTTGGATGGGCTAAAGAGTATACATATTAAAAAATATTTAATTTTAAGGAAAACTATTTTAAACTATGTTAAAACATTTCTATATATAGAAATTTGTTCCCTCAAAATTTAAAACTCTATTATTCCACCCATGGGTAAAGTTTGATCCCTAAAATTTTCCTTATGACAACTTGGTAGATAAATATGATGAGTTAACAATAACGATAACCATCAACAACAACCTATATCCCAATTCATTGACCATTTCTCTACTAGTACAACTGTTTGTATTACAAATTTTGGAATTAGGAACAAAGGACCATATGGCAGAGGGGATGCATAGTTTTGTTGTATGTTATAGGAAAAATTTTCGATTGAAACCATACCACAAGTCTTCCAAAAGTGTAAAATGCCACCATATATGACTATATATGGCATCTTAAACTCACCAAATAGGTACTCAATTAGATCCATTGCAGTAATTGTCATTGCTTACCACCAAAATAACAGAAACTATGAGTTAAACATTAAGGACAAAGATGTAATAAATGATACTGCAACTGTATCATTTTAAATCATTGTCATAATTGTTTCTTTTTTTAGATAAAATTAAGATTTACAGTTGTCATATCTTTCCATTTTTTTTTAATTAGATACTTGCAAGAAACCTGGACTGATTGTAGGTATAATTGAATGAATGCTTTAAGAATTTTTTTTTGAGATAGAAGAGAAATTGACATTAATAATTACACCAATGTACCTATTCTAAAATCTTATCAAGTATGGGGCAAGAGAATCCCAGATAGTGCAATTTTTTTTAACGACCTTTTTCGATGTACTCAATGATGAATTCACAAAAACAATTTTTCTCTTTAGTATGCAATCAAAGACTGAAGCAAGTTTCTATTTTTCACTCATACGCTTGAATAAATTAAGATATCTTTTTTTTCTATAAATAGACTTTGTATCAATTTAAAAAAAAATACAATTTAAAAATGTAACAACCTTTACCTCAACAAAAGTACTATGATAGATATTTGTATAAAATATATGTTGTTTTCAGAGAGTACTTGGTTTCCATGAAGCTATTGACTCTCGACATCTAATATTTGCAGCATCAATAAATTTCGATATAGGACTCTTTTATTTAAATCTTCCCCATCATATATTATTTTATAATTTTTTCTAGTGCTTTCAATTGTCAAAAGCTTGTTTCTCCTTTGAAACCTTAGCCATGGTCCCGTTTCTTATTGTTTTACACATTACATATAAAGAATCCAGGAATCCATTGACATGTTAATTTTGAACATCAATGAAAAAAATCACCTAGCATACTGCAGGTATCCAAAAAAAAATTGTTGGCTAACATAGACTATAGAAACATTGTTTATAACAAGCCACATGGGATTCACCTCAACCAATATCTTACTATGGTCATTCATGAGGTTTTCAATTGTGAAAAATAATATCAATATATTGTAGTTATTGGGGTTAGGGAATAGGGTATAGGGGGTTTATAGGTATTGGGGGAATAAAAGGGGTATCTAGTAAAAATAGGGAATATATCATAAAAATATGATTTTTATATTGGAAATATGTATTGGGAGGAGGCTTAGAAAATGATTTTGGTAGTTATTTATCAATATCTAGTGAAATTAGGAGTATTATTTAATATCCTATGAACCAAAACTATATAACATAATTTCATTGAGTGAAGACCCTGTGTAATAAGTCAAATACAAAATGATAAGTTCATAGCTTTGTAAATGCAAGAAAACCTCTTTCACAAACACCTTTGAAAACATAAATTTTCCAATATACCCATGCCCATTATTCACTCTAAATAGGGTGAACCTAAAGTCAAAGAAAGCACTTTGCGCTTACCATAAAACGAAATATTTGCTAACTATTGCTAAGGCCTGCCACTAGGTTCCCTAGCCCATATGAGAGTCGACAGTTCCCTAGCCCATATGAGAGTCGACAACCTTGTTTATATATCTCAATAGTTAACAAAACAACATGAAAGCATGAGACAAAGGACCTAGGCATTTACAAATGTCTATGAGTAACTTTGATTTTCAATAAAGCATATAAAATATCTCTACCATTATAGAAGTTACAAAACATAGCCTGGCCAATGCTTGAATGCTCTCAATCTAATTACAAAGAGTCTAGGAGTAACTCTGGTTTTCAATAAAGCATATAAAATAGCTCTACAATTATAGAAGTTAGAAAACATAGTATGGCCAATGCTTGAATGCTCTCGAGCTAAATTTGTTTTAGTATTTGTTCACTCTTTTTTCCCCTTGATTTTATTAAAAGCATCATATAACATGAACTTATTGAAATGATCCTCCTAGATCTGAACTCCATTAACACATATACATAAAGCACAAGAAACAAAGATCTCTGCAATTGCTTAAGTCGTGCTTAAAATGATCCTATGATACAAGTGCCAAACCTGCACTAGCTTTTCAGTCTATCAGTGTAGCTTTTAATCTTTTTTTCATGTTAATCAAAAGTTATTGCACTCATGTTATGATCATCTACCCATGCTTCATAACTACTCTTCTTTCAGAAATTGAAAATAGACCATGGAATACAAGTATGAACAACAAATAGAATGCACATTCAAGAGACACATGGTGGAATAGTGGAATGCACTTTGCATATGCCAGAGTTGCATAAATACTATCCAATAGGTGTACCCCATGTCTTATTATGGCTAAGCCAAAAGCATCTCATCCACAGTTTTCCATTTACGTACAGTGTCTAGAGGGTCCGTTGAGTTAGTGTATTTATAGTCATAGTAGATAACATGATTGTTGACATAAAGAAGGCCATTGATGACATAAAGAAGGCGATTCATGAAATCTGTAATCGAATTTTGATATTGTGTATATCATAGCTTAGGAAAAAAAACTATAGGTTGGTGGAAAATCACACATATACATATATATTTTTCCACAAAACATAGGCATATATTTTTTAGGATATGTTTTGGGTTTGTAGTTCGAAAAACTCTGACATAATCCTTTTATGAATTCTCACATTATTTACTTGAAAAGTTTATTTCTTTGTCTTCATGTTTCCAATTTAGTGAATGAAACATGGTACACTAAATATAATATATCTTAAAGACACTGGGTATCTTGTTTCTTTAAAGGGAAAGTATTGATTATGCCTTTCACAACATGCTGATTACGAGCAATATTGTCTTGTGCTTTTTTCTTTTTTCCTATATCTTTAAGACAGAAGGTATATTGTTTCCTTCGGTAAAGTATTGACTATGCATTTCACTTACACGTGTTAGCAACGTGTAATATGTTTTGTACACTGTAAATGTTAGGCTTTTATGTTTTCAAAGATGCTTTAATATAGATGAATAAATGTTGATTTATTGTTACATAAACAAAAATAATGACAAACATTATGGGTGGTTTAGGTGTTTTGAGTAACTATCTGTGTGCCTTCATTTTTCTGGTGCACTGAATAATGTAACAATGATTATACATTTCTAAATGCTAATTAGAAGGGCTGTTGACTTATACTTTAATTACTAAAACTTTTTTGCAGAATTGCTAGCAAACTGTAAAAGTACTTTGCTTCTTTATGTTTTTAACATTTTGAATACAATTTTTATTGAATTTTTGCAAATAATTACTGCTCCACAACACAATCCTCTACTCTTAGAGTTGACTGTTTAATTCTTCTATATTCCATTGCTTTATTAGTTTGGAAATATTATATTAGCTTATTAATTTTTATGTTCCATTACTTTATTATTTTTAAAATATTATATTAACCTATTATATTTTATTGCATAAAATTATTAACATTTTTCAAATGTTTTCTCAAATTTTGTTTTCCTTTTCCAACTATGCCATAGACATTGCAACCTAATGACTTTTATTATATATTTTTATCAAAATATAATTTTAAATATAAATAATTAAGAAACACAATAAGTAATAAGGTAATTTTTCGAGGTCAAAATTGCCCTCTTGACTATTTTTTAGGGTTTAAAAAAAAACTGTGCAGATGGCTATCACACGTCATGCCAATACCCTGGTGCAGAACACTCATCACACATCATGCCCTAAAAATATAGTACACATACACGTGGCGCCATGCCGTACATATGGAACGACAGGAGCAAAAGTTGCACATCGAACTATAAAAGTCAACCGATACATGCGAATGTAATCATGCGTCTTCCTCCAAACACAAAGTATGTAATTATACATGTCATTCAAAACAGAAAAATTCACTCCCCACTCCACTAATCTTAATTTCATTCCATAATACTTGTGGGACAACATCAACTTTAGGAAATTGCAGGGGATTTTTTAGATCGTAACTACTGACTCTCTAATTCGATACAATCATATGGTCATCGACTCCATGGATAAATACACGCCATCGATCGTTTAATTCTCAGTTACATTAACTATAAGGACGCAAAAAGTTGCATGAAAATGATAAACCTTAACTATATATACAGTTCCGTTAAAAGTCTGTGTCAAAAGTTACATTATAATCATTTGATAGATGCAGATAAACAAAAGGGCATGCGAATACCTTCAGGGTTTATGCCCGCGGGTGATAAAATCTATACAACAAATGAAAGCGAATAAAAACCCCAAGGCATTATGTATCATTCTTGCAGGGAGCGCCGGTATATGGAAATTAGCATATTGCATTGACAGGTTGACATTAACAGATACATACGATTAAATGGAACCTGGAAGTAGTATCTTAAAAACATACCTATACACAAGCCGTCGGATATTATATGGGAGAAGATTATGAAAAATATCTTAATCGAGCTGATTTAAACCAGTTTTCAGTTCTAGCGCCCGCCAGATATACCCATCTGCGTGCAAAACGCTTCAGCCTTGCTTATCCAGACCGAGATTCGACCTTGGGACGTTATAGACCTGAAAAACAGCATAATCATTCTAATTTGAGTAGCAATCAGCGAGTGCCTGCATGGCCTGAACCTGCATCTTAAGCGCCACGATGTAGTCCGCGGCCTCTTTTAAAAAAACTGGCGTGTCGAGTCCGCGGCTTCCAGGGACGAGCAACCTTAGGGTTTTCATACGAGAAGCCGCAGAGGCTCCTGACTTTATCCAAGACACACTCGTTTTGCATGGCCTGGTTTTGTGAAGCGCCGATTTCTTCTCGCCATGGGATTTAATTACTTGCGGTTCGCGATAGGTTTTCTTGAGCCGGAAAATGTGTTTGCGGAGGAGAGCCCGGCTCCACGTTGTTCGACCCTTGGCCGTCGTGGCCAGTGACAGATTCGCGGCCAATTTCACAGCTCTACTTCGAGCGGAGACGTTGTTAGCGTATTTGATTCTCCAACGGCGCAGCATGTCCGCCAAACGACTCAAATATTGCCATTGGAAACCCGTCCTCCATTCTGTCGCGCGTCTGCTTCCGGAAAGGTGTTCCATATAAACGGTTCAGCAAATTCTATAATCCAAAGGGAAAAGATAAAACAAACACAAGGGTTTTATCAAATTTGTTGTTCCTGGGCAGACGGAAGCACGGAGAAAGACACAGGGATGACTGAGATCGAGCTTGAGGGATTTAAGGAGAAAAGAGAAGACTTAACATAGCATCAAATGCATGTGAATGTGAAAAGGGCAGGCAGGGTATCGTCGAATTGAGGTCCCCCTAATACCCCAGGGCCCAAACCCCAAATGGACGCCGGCGGCCCACGAAGTTACGGACTTCACAGTGGATCGTGCAATGCTTACGCAACTCTCGAGTCTGCATCTTTCGGAATTTAAAGTCGGTTTACATCTTTTGGAATTTAAAGTCGGTTTAGGCATATTTTAATTTGGTTTTATGTAGCGAGTTCAATTAAATTGTATAATTAAATTATATGATATTTTTCTGTAATTTGAGAAATTATTAGTATAGGGATTTTTTTTTTGTTATGGCAGTTTGTTTTGATAATGCCATTAATGTGACTGCAGGTTTAGATTTTGAAATTTTATGGCTAACCCAAGTGATAAAATCATTTTCATATTCCCAAAATTGATTCATAGTTTAAAAGTTTGACTATTTGGGTTGTAAGAGGAAGTTCATTTAGTTATTATTATGGAAAATTTTGGTTAGAGTTTAAAAAAAAAAGAATGGTGAGAAGTTTTAGAAAATTATGTTGAGTTATGGATTTTTGGAAGTTTGAGGTATTTTTTTTTAAGGTTTTAAATCTATTTTTATCATTAAAACCTTAATTAAAACACATTTAAATTTTGATTTTGTAAATTAAAAAATGTCAAATTCTTCACTCCAAAATGGTCAGTCAAATTTCTAAACATCTCTTTTTAATTAATTAGATGATTTAATTTTTTAACTAAATTAATAAAGTTACTTCTCTAAAATTTGATATACATTTTATTAATTCTAATTTGTATTAATTTTTTTAGATAATTTTGATTAAAATTGTAAAAACCCAGTTAGATGTCATGCTCAACATTTAAATCAAAGCTACCATGAGTTTCAACTTGGCAGTTAGTCTTGAAAACTATTTAGTTGTATATTTAGTTCTTTTGTTTCATATAATTATGTTTTTGTTTAAAAAAAAATTATAAGATAATTAGAATTTTGAGTAGATCTTGTTATTTTTAATATATAAAATTATTTGAATATTTATTTACATTTACATCTATATTTATAACTAGTTAACTGTGAACATATGTGATTTTATAAATACAAAATATTTATTATTTTGATGAAGTTTTGATTCAACTTATAACAAATTGATGACCTAATCTTATTTTTATTCGACCATTATATATTTTTTTGCAAGTTATTATATTTATTGTTACAAGGAACTTTGTACATTGATAGGCATTTATATCTTAAAATTTTGGGGTAGATTATCATCTATGTTTTTTCTAGATTGAAAGAGGATGGGATAAGTGCATTTTACATATTGATTTTATGGGAGTTGTTCAAAATTCATAATAAACAATTAAAAAAAACATAAAAAAAGTGTAGTCTATGTGAGAGTCAAATTCAATATGGAATGTGTAGCTCATGTGATAGTCAAACTCTTAATAAACTCCTTCGAACTCTTAATAAAATCCTTTATCTGGAACTTGGGAGTTGAGCTTCTCATGACATGCTAAGTAAACTCTCAATTTGGTAGCATGTGCACAAATAGTGAAAGAAGCTCATAACATGTAACTAAGGCATAGACAATAGAAGATTACAACTACTAATTAAAAACAAGTAAAAGATGACTTGTTCATGATACTTAACTTAGGGCCTATACCTAATCTAAAGTTTATTAAAAAGAAACCACCCTCTCAATAACTTCAACGAAAATAATAATTTAATCTTAAAAAAAGGCATAAAAACCTCTTGTCAACTTTTTAAGAAAACATCAATAAATAATAACCTAAACCTTAATCTTTATTCTAAATGATATCTAACCTAATTTTATTCTCAATGATATCTACACGCATGAGTGGTCATTGTTTATAAACAGTAAAATAAAAATAATTAATTTTTTCACATACCTTTCTTGACAATAAAATCGTCAGCTCTTTAAAACCTCTTAGAAAGAAACCTACTTAAAAGTTCAAAAATTGTTAAAAAAAAATTATCCAGCACAAAATCTTCCTCTTACAAAATAAAAATCTTATAATCTTATATGCTGTCATTACTTTTAAATCTTACAAAGAATCCCTCTTAACTTGCCTAAATCACATTTCCTTATTTACCCTCCCTAAATCTTATTTATATCATCCATGTTTTTTTCTTCCCTTGATCTGAGTCCTAACTATTTGGAGTTGGATAAACAAAATTCTTGTCTAGGATTCTCATCAATGTGGTCTATTAGATTTTTAATTTAACGTTTTAAAAATTAAGAAACAATTAAATAAATGAATTTATTAATTAATATATGTTTGGTACAACTGAACAAATTAAATTATAGTTTCGTTTTGAAAAATAAATGAAATTTAATAAATAAATGAATTTATTAATTAATATATTTGTTACAACTGAACAAATTAAATTATAGTTTTGTTTTGAAAAATAAATAAAATTTAATAAATAAATGAATTTATTAATTAATATATTTGTTACAACTGAACAAATTAAATTATTGTTTAGTTTTGAAAAATAAATGAAATTTAAATGTTATTTTGTATATGATTGTAAAAGAAAAAGCATTATTTAAGATATTTTTGTTAATTTCATTTTTTTTTTATATAAATGGAATTAAATGATGTACAAACATAAGATAAATAATATGGGAAACTAGAGACTTCCTAAATCTGCTTTAAACTCAAGTCAAAACCAATTACACCTCAAGGGATGTTGGTGTAAAAATACCATGGCTTGGTTAAACCATTGGGGCATTGATGAAAATGACATTAATAATGTCAACAATATTATTACTTCTATGTTTGAAGAGAAATTTTTGTGTGAGGCAAATTTAGTGGTTAAGAGAAATCTAAGATACTATAAGGAGGTTATTAATGCTAACTTGGAAGATGAGAAGTATCTCTCGGTAGAAACTAGGTCACATAAGAAAATTAATAAAGCCAAGATTAAAACAAACTCTCATGAACTCCATAGCGAAACAGGGCGTTGGTCTATTCCTAAAACTCCATGGACATAAAGAGTTTTCCATATGTGTGAGCCTATGAGCGTTGATGATGAAAATCACTTTCTCTTAGAGTATCTTGCTTACACCCACATTATATCTGAATTTCATAGTATTTGCTACAAAACAAACCTTTATAACCTTCTAACTTGCCAAAGCTATAGTGAGCTTGGAAAGCTTCTTGGCAAGCCTTTTGAGCACAAGAATGAGATTTTAATGCAAACCAAGCATTATCCTTCTTAAGGTCCGATAGACCAAAATTGGTCTCAATAGACGTTAATCATCATCATCATCATATAAATTTAAGAAGTTATCAAATCTGAAAATCAAATATATAGATAAAATAAAAATACAAATACATTTGGATCATCTATTCATTCATGACCTTCATGGTTTTGTCATCAAAACTTACAATTGTGATAACCTCAAGAGAGTTCCATTCTCCTCTACTTTCCTTGTTTGATTTTCTTTTCGACAAAGTTGATTCCAACCTTAACATGATGAATATCAACATACGAAACTAGCAAACACAATTACAAATAATGAAACCATCCTTTCCATTGGGAAATGATCAACATTATGTCGAGTTTTACCTATTAGGGAGTGGGAAATTTTTATATATTTATATATAAGTTATAAATTAGATAAATATGGTGATTCATGGATAAGTTTGATGACAAAATTTTAACGTTGAAAACAATATCTTCTATTGTTAACTAGCAATGCATTCCATTTTGTAGATATTAAACCTTGGAAACCAAATCCCCTATTGTTAATTGAAGATTCATCTAAATTTCTAGATATTAAAGACTTTTCCTACCTATATATAACTTAGATTTATTTAGAATGATTAATGAAATAAAGGGAACCCAAAAGGAACATGAATGAGGAAGTGAACACTGGTTAGGATTCAAAAGATGTTCCATTTTCTTGCTGTAAATATTCATGGTAGGAAAGCATCATGAAATCGTTCTTTCTAATTAGTGTAGGAAGGTTTGGTATTCAGGGTTTGGTACCGTAAGTGTAATAAAAATTAACACATTATAGGTTACATGCTAAATTATAAACAATAAATTTATATGGTTAAGTGACAAAAAAATTGGTAGATTTGTTGATAAATCAAATCTTATTTTAAAATAAAGTTTATGTGCATAATTATGTTTTTTATTAATAATTTATTTTAATTTGAATTTATATAATTCCTTGAGTTGTAAATATTTCCTTAAATTTTACACTTTCAAAAAGTTTTGCACATCAAGGAATGATTTGGAGTTAGAATGAATCTATACCGGTTTATTTTATTATGGTGATCTCCATTTTCATTTTATTATTATTTTATGTTTAATGAGGTTGTCTCTTTTGTTTAATATAATAATATTATAGCTCTAACATATAAGTATAGATCTACCTAATTATTACATGGAAGATATGCCTATAAATGCACCTAATTATAACATATTCATTTAAATAAACTACAAACAAAATTACCAACACTAAACAAACATTTTTTTCATTCTATTATTATATTATTTTTAGTTTTGTAAAAAATTATTTTGAATCAACTCATTATACACATAGATGTTCCAATCGCTTTAACATTGAGGTGTAAAATTTAATTTTCATAATTGTATTTATGTTTCACATATATATATATATAACTCAGATGGATTATATAAATCAGTTTTCTGTGCAATTATATTTTTTTAAAGAAACATGAAGATATGAGGCTTTTATTTTCTTCCCACTAAATACGTTTTTCACTGGATGGGAAAGATCTTATTTTGCATTCAACACTAGTTATGATCCCTGTCACGGAAAGAAGTTTTCTATGAATATGGCTGCAAGGAAATCAATTGTCACCATTTGAGTTGACCATGACAATGAGCTATTGGAGAGAATTTTGTTGAAAAAGATGGGTTTGCATTAGTTAGGTATAATGGTCACTTACAATGAATTAATTTATGCTTTATTTCTTTATTATTAATTTGTCAACTACTCCTTAGATTTTTATTGGAATGATACATTAATTTCAATGGCATTAGTTGATAAAGCTAACGCTGTAATTGTTAGCAAAGGAGTATGATTTCAAATTACCACTAGGGAACTTGCCAATGAAATGGAAATGAAAGGTGCTAGAATTTATTAAAGGGAAGTAAAGGCTTGGAAGTAAGTAGCATTGTGGAAGTAATTATCATGGTAGGGAAGAATGTGATGGATGAATATTTTGAATAAATTTCTACGTTTGCATTCCTATAGTAAAATGCATTTTCTAGTTACTTTCCAATTTGGGTATGGTTTGCATAATTAAATAAGTTATGGCTTCATTTGCCAAGTGTTTGTTTAAATTTCTTGACACAGATAGGTGTATTTTGTCCATGGATAACAAAATTATGGGTTTGTTTCCTAAGAGTTTGTAGAAATTCCTAAACATAGTACTTTTCAATAAGTTATGGGTTCATTTGCCAAGTGTTTGTAGAAATTTCTAGACATAGATAGGTGTATTTTTTTCATGGATAACAAAATTATGGGTTTGTTTCCTATGTGTTTGTAGAAATTCCTAAACATAGAACTTTTCAATAAGGTATGGGTTTATTTGCTAAGTGTTTGTAGAATTTCTAGACATGCATAGGTGTATTTTGTCCATGGATAACAAAATCATGGGTTTCTTTCCTAAGTGTTTGTAGAAAGTCCTAAACAATTTGAGTATTCTTACATTGCGCATTTGATTTTTGTTAGCATTTAATAGCATGTTCATTGCAGATTTTGTTAGGATAGTCTAAGAAATTACTTAAATAAAGTGCAAGCTGTATACATGTTTTGGTTGAAAATTTAGGTTTATTGTCCTAAAATTAGAAAAACAAATTTATAGAACTATTTTTTTAGTTTGTGAACTACATTAGGAGGTATTTATAGTCTACAACCATGAAATCCCAACTTTAATTTTAAAAATGGATTTCGAAAAATGATTTCATAATCTAAGTAATTTTATGTAATCCAACTCAACCTGTAAAATGGGTATGTGGCATTTGTAATAATTTTCTAATTAGTTGAGAGATTTACATCACATGGAAAGCCAATTGACTTAAACTTTGAGTACATCTAAGTTAATTCCATAAGTATACTTTCTTTTCTAAACCTGAGTTGTTTAATTCATATTGTCTCTTCATTTTTATTCCAGGGGTGGTGGACTTTTATTTTTTTCTGTAGTTGGAAAGGTGGTGAGTCCATATCCATATCGCCATCTTGAAAGCAACAATTGAGAACCTAAACCAATGCTACTAGCCTAGAGTTAGATACTTAGATTGAACATGCTAGTCGAGAGCTGGCTACATATATTAATAAAGTTGATCTCATTTGTTCAAAATGCTAAATATTTGGAGATGTCTTTCCAAAATAGACCAGATTCGTTGGATAAAGATAAAAATAACAAGGTATTGTCCATAAGACAAAGACGTGACATTGAAATTGCATGTGAACACATCACCTCAAAGATGTTGATACATCAATAACAACCACATGGGTAACTTTGACTAAAATCGTGAGCAATACGCCTTTGATTTTTTTCGCAAACTCGACCGCTAACTCAGGTACTGGTTAATGGTAGGTAAGCGAGCGCACATGCATGGCATACAAGATGATCACGATTATCATTCTTTTAAATATTCTTTACACTCTCATCATTCATGTTTTGTTTTCCAAGAAAATTTTAAATATTCTTTACACTCTCATCATTCATGTTTTGTTTTCCGAGAAAATTCCGACATTATCGTTCGTGTTTAGTGACGTTATATCATGATACGTCCAAATAGTTAAACTCGTCCAAGGTAGGAAGGCGAAGATTTTTCATTTGAAACCCAAGTTAGTGAAGTGTTAGATCTTTTTGTAGAGTTCTATATGAGTATGTTTTAATCAAGAATAAATATTAAAATTTTAAGTTAAATATCGTATTTTCTATTACATTAATTTAAAGTTTATAATCAAGTGTAATAAAGATATTTAAGAAAGTTGAATTTATTTATGTATTAAAAATAAAATATAAATAATAAAATACGACATTTTAAAATAAAATTGTCTAAAAAAATTGTGACTTTTACACACATTTTTTCTTAAATCCCAAGTCTCATACTTATGATTATTTACAATTATTCTTTTATGTGCATGAATATGTGCGCAAATGCGACCAATGTCACGATGGTTTTTTAACGTCTTGATCTTTGACATCTTTTGACCATTGGTCTATCTTTGATCCATCTTGCATATCATATATTCAAGTTGTTCATCTTTGATCTTTGTCACCATATGTTCAGCTTGTTCATCTTTGATAGTTGACATTATATATTCAACTTGTTCATCTTTGATCTTTGACATTAATGACAACATGTATTCAACAAGACACAGGATTAAGCATAAGATTCTAGTTTCAATCTAGATAAATAATAGCTCTGTCACTAATAAAGGAAATTGAAGAGGATTACCAAGAAGAAAGTTTTGAATGTGAGTTTGGATCATCCCTAGAGAAGGAAAAGCATGTAGCATAAGTTCTAGCGAAGCTATAAAACACTATAAACATTATCCCATGCTCGCATAAGAGAGAACAACATGTCAATACAAATGTTTTAAAGGAAGTCAATGAGAATCTCGTCATAGAACCCGTCACATGAGAAACTAAGCTCACATGTTATGTTAGTTCTTAAGCTTAAGGAGGAACAAGTAGATGAACCAACTTCACCTTTGAAAGGTTTTAACTCTCGAAAATCTAAAGAGAAAATAGAAGTGATTAGTTTGAGATTGAAAAATCAAAAGTTAATGAAAAGGTTAAAGAAATACAAATATTCCGCGAAATGTTTAAAATAGGATACTTAATCATTCCTGGAAAGGGTAAGCAAGATTGGAAACAACGGAGTAATCTAATGGTTAAATTTACTAAGTCGTGTCAATTCAATTAAAAGTTGGAGAATATTAATGAACAGTTAATAAGTCAAAACAAAATATGGAAAGAGGAATGTAAAGATCAAAGAGAAATGCTAAGGATCTTGACCAATCTTTGTATGAATGTTTTATAAGGCACAATACAAAGCCAGAATCAAGCGTTAGATATTCAAGAAAGATGAAGACATAACCTATAGGAAGCGGTTATAGGTGGACACTCAGAATCCTCTTCTGATAGAAAGAAGTCCCATGAGGAAATTGTCAATTTTTGAGTCATACAGTTTTAGATTTATTAAGTTTTTTAAGCTTGAACATATTTTTTCTATATTTTATTTAGTATATCATGTATAATATTACAATCTAAAGACTTGATCCATATGCCAATAATAAGTTAGCATTAAATTACAATCTAGAGATATTTTGGGTCAAATCGAATCATTTTTTATTCTAAAGTCAATTTTTAGCAAAATGAACAGTTATCGAATCCTAAGAAATTCAAGACTTTTGCTATCAAAGTCTATATATTGTAAAAATGTAATGATGTATAGGTTAGATTTTTGGGTGGCTAGAGGATGGCCTTATTGTTTCTGTAATACATTGTACAACACTTGCAGGAGCTTTTTATTATGAATGGAATATGAACTTTGTTCCTTCTTTTATGAATTGATTGACTATTAGATGGATTACATAATGATATGCACTGCATGGATTAAATGGTAGAACTAATGATATGATCATTCTTTGTATTTGTTGCCTATAGTTTATTAATGGGTCTTTCTAGTTTCTGTAATGTCCTTTCTTGGAAGGATAGTAAGTGTTGACCATGTCAAACACCTAGGGGTTAAAAATTGAATTAATTATGCCTAGGAATTTTTGTTATTCAAAACTATGGAGGCATGTAATTTCTAACTTCATGTTATTTTTAATTAGGTAATTATTATGAAAAATAATTAATGGTGGAAATGAGTTGTCAGGGAAGGAGGGTGCATTCAAAAACTTGTCTAGGATGGAAAAATGGCAACATTGCAAAAGCAGGAAAAATCAATCAATCAGAAAAAGATAGAAACTAAAAAAAGCAAGAAAAATACATCAGTTTCAAAAGCAGAAAGTGTGGGAAAAGTTGTCAGTTCAAAAGAAAGCAAATTTTCCTAAGGGAGGGCATAGTTTCCAATTTGGTGCAAGGATACAAACATGGAAACATTACCTAAGCTTCATACTTGCTATTTTGCTCAAGGAGGACGAATTTCCACTTTGGGTTGAGTTATACAAACATGGAAACATCATATATGACTCTTACTTACTATTTTCCTCAAGGAGGGTGCATCATTGGATTAGAGTTAGGTTTTAGCAAGTGGAAACTTGCTCAATAGGTGAAGGACTTGCTCAGCAAGTCACTCAAGGTCTTTTTAAGGGTGTTTCCAAATCCATTATTTAGTTTGGATTGTTATTGTTTTGATGTTATGTTAAGATAAGCTTCAATACTCATTGATGAGCCTTAGTCCCTTAGGTGATGCGCACCAAGTCTCCTTTACCCTCTCTTCTCTTCCCTTTCAATCTTCAGTGCAGATTACAGTGAGAAAAGGAGTAACTATCTAAGATTCAGTTCAAGCTATGTTAGCATCTATTTATCCATGGAAGTCGAGCTGCAGTGAAGGAAACTTCACCTATGTTCTTAGATCGATGTTGGGTGCTAATTACGAGCCTCTAGTGCTATGTTTTGGACCCCATTTGTGGAGATCAACTCTTCAAAACGTATTCTAAGATTTTCAACACCATCATTATATTTTGATCTCTGAAAACTGTAAGTATTTTGTCCAAAATATCCATCATGCTGAATTTTGATCACAAAAGTCCTCTAATACCCATTTAATGGGTCTTTTTGATAGTTTGATGCATTAAATGCAATGTAATAACCATGAAAATAATATATGAGTGATATGATTCATAAAATATGTTATATTAACCTATTCAGAACAATATTTGCTGGTTTGAACCAAGTATGATACAAAATTTATCACTATTTGTACACCCTTTCTCATTGACTAGGTATTTTCAACTATTTACACTGTTTTTAGCATTCTGGAAGATCTACAAACTCAAATGATGCTCTGTAAGATTCTACATGTTTTTAATTCACCAATATACCCATCCCAAATTACATATTGAGAATTAGTTGGGGTTATACTCTATTTTAGTGTCCTTTTCTACAGAGGATTTCCCTTGGCCAAAATTACTTGTTTTTTCACAAAGCACCCAAAACTACCTCAAATTGTTTCAGGTGAGTTCCAAACTTGTCAAAATCACATTTGATGCCTAATACATGACTAATAAATCATATGAAAATTCCATAAATGTTATTTGATTGGAGGTTTGTGCTCAATCCTAGTTTGCACTGGTTGGGACACCATAAGCATGGGAGTAGACTTCAATGGAGCGAAGTATGAAGAAGAATACTATGAAAATCCCTCATGCAGTTCCTCAGGTAGATTCGGTAGGGATGATGTTGATGATTTATTGCCTCGACTTTATGATGAATCCATATGGCATAAATCTACCAGTGTATGGTCAAATGGTTAGTGGAAATAACTCTAAGGAATCCTTCCAGTATTTCATGGAATACCATGCTTTAAAGAAAGAGATAAGGGAGGTCTTATATTTTTGAGATTATTGCTACCTAGAGATAAATAAGTTATTCAAAGATCCATACTATCATTCGAGCATGGAAAAGATTGCACATATGATGGATGAAGTGTTCAAGAAAGTGGGGCTATATTTTTTACACCTAGAGCCAAAAGAGATAAATAGGTGAAGCCTATGCTATGGCAAGAAAATATCCAAAGATCGGTTGGTTCTAGAAAAAGTAATAAATAGGAGGATGAGTCCCTAAATCCATTCTCAATCATTGAAAATGACCATGATCCACTTAGTTCTTCAATTGGACAAGAAGAAGAAGAGATTCCTAAGGTGGAGTGCCATTCACTACAAAGTGAATGCATTGAAGAAGAAAGGGAAAATGAATGTACTCCCAACTTATTTGTAGGTGAGCTCCATATGACTGCTAAGAATGTTGGTTCATGTAAGGGTGGTGAGACATCTTTTGGATCAAATCCAAAAGAATTTCATAAATCATATTTATCATCACCTCTTGAGCGACATAATGAACAAGAAGACATGAACATGCCACTTAGGTGTGAGTCAGAGAATTTGGTGGAAGAGAAAGCCACCATAATGTCCCTACATGAAGAGGGTAATATCAAGCACAAGTATGATAAGAGTTCTAATTTTTGTAGAAGCCAGGTTTACTTACATCCACTTGATCCATGTGAGTATGAAAATACTTCACTTGCATATGAGGGCTGCAAAGTGAAAGACAATTGTGAGGGAGATGAAATTCACTCCTAGTTTTTCTATTGGTGATCACAAAATCATTCCAAAGGAGGGCAATTTTTTCAATGGTGTTAAGGAATCTTCTAGATCCCAAAAGAAGAACATAGATCAAATCTAAAATCATAATTTGAACTTCCTAATGAAGTGGAATACCAACCCCCACCAGTTGGTTGTGAAGTATAAAATTTTAAGGAAGAACTCATGCAAAGGGTGAACACATTTCAGATTTATGTACTCCCTTGTAGCATGATGAAGTTGTGTCCACATCATAGGGGAGGCTTGACATCAGTAAGAATTCACAACTCACTATCATCATTGAGGAGAGCCATGAACCACCTATTCTTACAACTAGAAAAACTTAAATAAAGATCCACAAAGGCGAGGGAAATTTACTGCAAGGTATTTGTAGTGAAGGAGAAGGAGAAGTTTCCTCTGAGCATAAAGAGAAACATCTTGTAGCAATAGAAGACATAACTAAAATCCTTATTGGTGATGATTTTGCAACAAAAGAATAGGGTTTTCATTCACTTGAGCCTACCACTAGTGTTGTATAAGAACAATCCAAAGAAATAAGAAACACCCTCAACATGGTTGAAAGAGTACCTATTGATGAGTGCTCAAGTTTCAGTGAGACATCTACTAAGGCATGTCCACATGTCTATGTTGGTGGCATAGAGATTTAACTTTAAGAGCCGAGATCCCAATCTCAAAAATCCTTAGTCGCAAAGTTATCGAGGGATGGTATGATTTGTATAATGCATATTTCTCCAAGAAGCTGAAAAAATCTCAAATCCATGCCTGCCTCTAGTTTAAACACATCTCAAAAAATCCGTATTGGGGTTCCGAGATTTGAGATCGAAACTTCCCAGGAGTCCAGCATGTGTATTTCAAGTAGACGGAGGGATGCATATTCAACCTATATCAGAACACACTTGTCAGAGCACTATTGTCCCATAATTGAACTAGGTTATGGGGAGGAGTGAACCTTATACAAGCTTGCGAGAAGGTGGCAGAAATTATACCAGTACATTGATGAAGCCAAGAAATTTATATACATTGTTGGTTGGTCTGTAAATACAAACATTACACTTGTTAAGGACAAGAAATGAATGATCCCTAGTGCAAAAGGTGTGACATTGGATAAACTTCTAAAGAATAAAGTGGACAAGGGAGTTAGAGTGTTGGTCCTCATATGGGAGGATAGGATGGTTGTGAAAATTATTGAAGAAGAGGGTTTAATGAATACCCATTGTATAGAGACATTTAAATATTTCAAGGGTACAAATGTTTACTCTTTTCTGTGTCCTAGAAATCCAGACACTTAGTTGAGTGCATTCGAAACGCTGGAATTCGCAGTTGAGTTTACCCATCACCAGAAGACCATGAGCCTAGATGATGGAATTTATGTTTTAATTTAAATGCTGATTCAAATCTCAATAGATGAAATCTTTAATCCAATGTTCAATCTGGTGACTTCTCTTTCTTCCACAACATCTTTCCTCGATAACTACTTCTTTGAATATTTCCAACCAACGACAGTGCTGAAATCAATGGCAGAGATCATAGCAGTGAAAGCCGTTCGAGATGTATTTTAAATATAAATTCATAATGAAAATTATTTAAAAAAAATATTTCCTCCGTATATAAAAAAAAAATCATGTATAAAACCTTCCATTCTTCATGCCTCACATTTTTTTTCTCCCCTATCAATTGACGGTTTCATTGGATTCTTGTAAATGACAACAACCCTATCCTTTCATATAAAAATCATTTCATGTAAATAAAAACTGATTGTCATATATTTAATTCCTTTCTCGTAAGATTGAATCGGATAATCTTTGAAATTAATTCTTCTACGCACCAAATTCTTAGTAATTAATCTTTTTAATTACCCATGTATAGTTTTGTCTTCGGTAGCAGCAAATGATGGATTTCTATCTTCATCGCTCTAACAAAGATTCATCAATGTCAATATTGGACCTATTTTGTTTTACATTCTTCTCGTGGCATACTTCATAATAGTGACTTAACATATGCATCAGCAACTTTTGGTCCACTATCAGAACTGCCTCCTGATATCTCCTTCAATAAATAGCATGCTCGCACACACTGCATCAAATACATAAACAAATCTACTCCTACAACACATTAAACTTCACACCTCTCTCAGGATATTGGGATACTCTCATACAATTGTTAAATCATCAAGAAAATAGGGAGAAAATATGAATGCAAAAATAACTGGAAAAAAAGGATCACAAATTTGCTCCATTAATCAATAGTACACAATGTTACATAATGTATAAATGACCTCTAACGGTATGACCATTAAGGTAAGATAACGAACTTCAATTAGAGATTTCAACAGTTTGACTGTAAAAACAATTCAACACTCACATCTAATTCTCTAATTTAAAATTTTAGGTCAAATTTTTAATTTACAACTTTTATGGTAGGAAAAAAAAGTTATAGACCATGTACGTTTCAAATAAACATAAACTTAAAAATTGGAAAAACCTTGAATCTTAAAGTACTAAAATATATGTGAATGCCATGCCTTAAAAGTATATGTATCAAGGCATTGTTACATTAAAATAGGATTTATTAACCTACAAATGTAAGTGATGAAGGAAAGTTGTTGCGCCTAAAATATCCACAGATGTTTGAGCACCCTTCAAAGCAGTTGGACAGAGATTCTTCTGGATGTTTTTTGCCACTCATGAGTAGGTTAGCGCATTTTCTACCTTATGACAGAGTGTCAATGCCCATATTCTATTAACATCAGGCACTGTCAGCATCTTTACCCTGTTCATAGGAAGCATCGACGCCTTTACCCTCTATGCAAGAAGCGCTGATAGACTTAAGAGAGGAAAAAAGGAATTTTTGAGAAGGGTTCCTATCAGCTAGGGAGAGGTGCCATTCAACCTCCTCAACCATAGGGATCATCCCCTATCCCTTTCCTAAAGAAACTCATCCCATATGAGCCTCCTTTGGCCTATAAAAGAATCCTTCATGGACTATGTGAGGCCTAGACCTAGAAGAGCATCCTTATGTTGTTGGATTGAAGTATGGTATTGAAGCAAAGTTGAGTGAGTTTGTGTGCAAAGAGATTTGTGTGAGTGTGTCAAATACTATTGTGGAAGACAAATATGTTGACATCAAGGCTTTGGTTGTAGCTTTACCTTCTTGTTTGATTAATACAAAATTCTTCCCCTTTCCCATATTTGATTTGTGTTAATAGCAGTCAATTATTATTAGATTCCTTGATCACGAATATGGATTGTTAATATATATGTTTAATCTCATATTGTTGCCTTTCTTTCCTAATGCTTCTTTGCAGGTACTATAGATTGCATGAAGAGCAACGGAACGAAGACTAGAGCTTTCAGATCTGAGGTATTAGAGTGATTTTATTAAAGTATATTAACCCTCTAGGGAAAATATATACTGCTATGGTGTTTCTTTCTATACTTGTACCATACAGGATAAAGGAACAAGCAGTGTCTACACATTTAGCTTCTCTCAATTTTATTTAATTTTTTTTAATACAGTTAGATGTCAATGTTCATTTTAGCTCTATGTTTTTTACCTTTAATGGAGTATCTTGAATTGGTCTATACATGTATTCGATTAAAATCATACTCATAAAAAATATTTAATAATTGATATATTCAACTGTAAAAAAAGGATGTCCATAACCCAATGTCATTCATCATATTCTTTGATTAAATTCTAAATCAATTTTGATTTTCAACTTTGATTTAGGCCTCGAAGAAATTTAAAAGAAAACATAATCATAAATAGAACTAAAAAATATTCCTAAGTATATTTTTTTATAGTTCATGGGACAATTCAAGGGACGCTTCCCTACGTTTGTGAATGACGTCCAAGTAAACCCATCAGTGTATACTAGTGTACCTAAACCCCTGGGTTTCAAATTGGGAACATGTTGGCATGGTAATAGCAAATTGTCAAACAACATTGGCAACAATTGGTTTGGCTAACCCTTTGGGCTATGTAGTTTATATGACATAAGGGATTCAATTGTTAGTTTTCAAATTGTACATGTCAAATCATTGTTACAACAAAATAGGATTCTCATACCCAACCAAGCATGCAAGGAGAGTGCATGAGATGTATCTCCTACATTATTTTTTTCTTAATATTTTAAATTCTTTTATATGTATATGTTCCTTTCAGTGTTTTGGTTTTGATTTATAATGGAGTAGCTCAAGTTTTCTATTAGATAGCAAAGAAATATCTCTTTTATTTTGGAGTTTGGAGGCTACCCTATTTTTATATTCCATGAAAACCATATTAACCTAAGAAATACTATAAATGAATTGTTAAACTACAAAAATAAGATGTCAAAATCCAACATCATACATCAAATTCTGTAATTAAATTCTATATCAAGTTTTATCTTCAACTTTCATTTTAAGAGAATAGGTCATATAGACAATATAAGTCTTAAAGGACTTTAAAAGAAAACATTACCATAAGCATAATTGAAAAAATATATATTCTCATATTTAATCATCCTCATAGTAATTTTCTAGAGGAAATCAATGTTAAAGCACAAAAATATTTCTCTTCTTTAACAAACATAGTTTTGCTCCAAAAAAAGTACTATGATAATTGAAAAAAAAAATGAATTTATATTACTAGAAGGGATGCAATTGCCATGCCTTCAAAGTATAGATGTCAAGGCATCAAAATAAGCTTCCTTGAACCTATGTCTGCAATTAGAGCAAGTGCATGACATTTAGATTGTTTATCTAGCTTTTCATAACTTTTTTAAATGCAATCACAATGAGCATAATTGTCAATAAACATAGATTTTTAAATAAGTAATTTGGTTGGGTATTATTTCAGTACACTTTGAATGATCACTATGGATTGCAAATTCTCTTGTCATAACTTTTTTAAAAGAAATCACAATGAATAGAGATGTCAATAAACTTAGAGTTTTAAATAGGTAATTTGGTTGTGTATGATTTCAATACACTTGGAATCATCATTATCGATTGCAAATTCAAGATGAGTTATTTAGGTGTATGTGATCCTTTTATTCTTTTTATTTTGATATCTGATCGAGTTGTTTGAATTAGGTATTATTTTGTGTCTTTTTTTTTTTAATTTTGGCCTATATTGTAGGAGTCGTCTAGATCTCCTCTCTAGGTGCTTGAGAGAGAAAGTGAATTTTATATATCCTTCCTAAGTCCAACTTAGGAAAGACACAATAATTAACTTAATGTTGATTAATGACTAAGAAATGAAATTAAGATTAAGTTACAACCATTGATATTAAGTGAGGATTGAGATCTAATCTCAACCATCGATCAATTTTGAGATTCAGGGTTATAGTTTTGGTCATTGAGATGTTATAAAAGGAATCCTGAGTAGAGTATGAGACACAACAATTACATAGAGCGATTGAGATCTCATTGATTGTTTGGAGAGGGACTTTCAACCAAGTGCACAAGTGCAGGGTTAGATTCATTTTATCCCTATTTTATGTACTAGCTTATAAACTATGAAAATTACTATCATGTTATTGAGATTTGTGTGTATATCTTTTTTTAATTACTATTTTTGTGTATTTTTCTATGAGTATTTGAATTTTTGAGTAATTTGTATAATTTCAAGAATGATTTTATATGTTCCATATTTCCAAACCTTACTCTTGATATTTATTTGAAATGTTGATACATTTGGAGTAATTTGAGAGTTTAGTAATGTCCATTGGATATCTATTAGTCTATGGTTTATTTGTATTGGCTATAAGCGACTTATGGCATTGGAATGTTGTATTTTTATAAATATATAATATAGGTTGATTTAGCTTCTATATTTCAAAGAAAAAGATACCAAATCAAATCAAGTCATTTCATTTCAGTTTATACTTTCATACCAAAATAGAAATTCCAATAGACCTCTCTGGGATGTTGACATGAATTTTATCTTTTTGAAACATAGTTGTTTTATAAGTTGCTGACATTTTTACCTTAAGAATTAGGAGAATATGTTAGAATTCATTTTTGGACTCTATAAAATGGGTTATACATGCATTTATATTAGAAAACAATGACATTGTGATTGGGGAATGGAGATTAACATTTCAATCAATTTTTATTGATATTATATTTCCAATAGTTTTTTTTTCAAATGCTTCTTTTCTTCCATGAAAACCACCTAGAAAATAGTCTAAGGACTTCAGTGTGATCCATGGATGATAACGGGGTAAACCATTCGTTCCCAAGTTCCCAATCACATAACCACGAGGGGATCAAGATAGTTGAACTGTTGACCTCCTAAACATGGGAGTTATATCTCACATCTTGTTCATGACCAATTGATATACAATTAGGGATTAATAAATATTTATTTACTTATATTCCCTTTGCTTCTGCAACTTGTTTATTCATATTAGTCATTTTATATCTCTAATACTACCCATTGGATGCTTATTACTCTATGGTGTATTTATACTAGCTATAAGCAACCTATGGCATTGGAATGCTACCTATTTTAGAAACTTAGAGATTGGGTTGATTCAATTTATATACTTTAGAGAACAAGAACCCAACTTATCTGAGGTCATTTCATTTGATTTAGTTCATACTTTCATGCCGACATAGAAATCCCAATAGAATTATATGGGATGCTAACATGAATTTTATATTTTCAAGGCCTAGTAGGTTTATAAGTTTCTAGCATTTTTATCTTGGTGATTTGGGGACTATGCTTTGATTCATGTTTGAACTCTCTCACTCTCAAAAAATGGTTATATAAAATTTTGTATTAGAAGGAAATTAGATTGTGGTGGAGAATGGAGATTAACATTTCAATCAATATTGTTGGATATTACATTTGATTGAGTGTTTTGCAGCAAATCCTTATTTAATTACATCTATTTTGTTTTTGTTGCTTCTTAGAATGCCATGTACATGAATGACATTGAGTGTTGCAATAGGTTTACTTGGTGCTTTTGTGCAAGGAACTAGAGCTCGAATTCTACCTCTTGTTGGTGGTCCATGTATGGACAGTTCAAGAATGGTAAGATAATTGTACTGAGGAATATTTTTCTATCCTATTGTACAACTTGCATGTGGAACCATACCATGTACTTTGGCGCTTTAGTTTGTATTCTCTTTAATATCTTGTGAAAAAAATAGGTGACATTAAGAGTTTATTATTGTATTTAGTGGATTGTTGTAAGTATCTAGAATTTTTTCAACCAACGAAACAACTAAGAATGTCTTTGTTACATCTAGCCAATGAATTTTTTGTTTTTTTCCAAGGAAATTTTTACAGTGAAACTAAAGGGATGTTTCCCGCCTATAGGGATGGCATACCTAGAAATATTCCAAACATATATTAGTGTGCCCGACCTAGGGGATTTGAACTTGGAAGCTATTGAAATGGAACTAGCCAAATTCTTAGAAACATTGATGAAAATAAGTAGAGCTAACCCCTTAGGCTAGTCACTAAATTTATTTATCAAAGAGTTAGAAAATACTAAAGTGTTAGAGTTTAGAAGATCATATAAAACAAATTTCAACTTTGAGGATGTTGATGTTTTCTATTACTGTTCTCAAAGTTTTCTATCCAAGATTTTCCTATATTACATATGTTTTATGTAATTTAAGCTAAATAAGCTGCACACTTTATTTCTAAGATGATCAAAGACATCATCAGTAATTTCTACATATATCGTCCAGAAAGTTCACCTTATCACCTACGAGCAAATGGTTAGGAAGAAAGTACAAATAAAATCAATCCTTACTTTTACGAATACTTAATTAGTTATATATAGGGAAAGTGAAATTTTGTTAGGAACATCTAAGATGATGCAAGACATAATTCAGTTGAAAAAATGCTCAAATATATAAAAAAGGATCCTATGTTTGTGTTACAATGGATTACGTGAGATATTTCAGTATTAGACTTGATTACGAGAAAGAATGATTTAATATAGAAACTAGCTGGCATAAAGGAGTTAGCATAAACAACATATGTAATACAAGGGTTATTCCTTTGATAATGTGTGTTACTATAATTGTGTGGTCCATGTGTGTTCCATTTCCATGTTTCCTAAAATTTGAAATTTCCATATTCATAATCTTTATTTCTCCCCATTTCCTTGTTTCTAGGGACATAAAAAATAGAAATAACATATCTATCCTGAAAATGGATTAGGTCTTACATACAAAAGTCTAAATCTAATTCATATCATAAATGCAATAGAGTTATTTCGTATTGTGTTGATTATAGTTGTTCATGCCACAGTTCTCTATTTTTGCAAGTTCTTTCTGAGACATTCAATTGTTTGCAGATTGTATCCAAAGACTTATTTGATCTAGTCCATTCCCACAAAGACCTAGAAAAGGATGCAACTCCACATTATCACAAAGCTATCAAATTTTATGATGGCCTTGCAAAAAAACTTATGATATAGGGTCATGTGCTGGACCTTTTTTCTTTTGTTCTTGACCAGGTCCATAGTGTGACATTTTGTAAGATCCCTTACACTTTATTTCAATTTAAGCTGAAGCTTCTTGAAGATCATGACATGCTTTTTTGGTATTTGTTTTTTCCACTATTTGATTGCAATTTTGAAACATTATTTAAACAATGACACTTGTAGTTTATACCACAATGAAATATAAATCATAGTTCATGAATTAAAGTCTCATGTGGATTATTAAATTGAAAGTTGATGCATATGTCCTTTGTAGGTTTTATTCTTTTACTATATTGATAGTGAAATTAGTATTATACTTATAAACATATTCATCATAGGGTAGTCCCCTTACAATTCCTTTGAATTAGCCTATTGAAAATGGAAATGCTCATTTTTTATTATAAAGAAGTATATTTTGTGGAAATCCCCTACTTTTCCTTGATATCTTGATGGCTATTGGATTCACCACTAGTTTGATAACCAACTGGTAGCCCGCCCCATCTCCCTGAGGGCTCATTTGTGGGAAGATAGCCCATGACATCCCTACACACTATTTCGTTTTTAGAGTATGCCAACCATTGCGAAAACATCAACAATGACAAAAAATCAGCAGGGGGTCAAAATAAAATTTGTCAACAACATTAGTGAAAAAATTGGTAAAAAATAAGAAAAACCATAGCAAGCACTAAAAAGTAAAAAAATAAATTCATTTTTTCAAAATTTTAAACATATAAACCAACAACAACATCAAATAATGACATTGTCACATAAATATAGGAAAAACACCAATATATCTAATCTATCTTTTCAAGATAAAAGTATTGGTTTCATTGCTCATTTTGATTGCACCTTAGTATAATATATGTGCCAAAATTTTCACTAGTCTTATGTTTGTTAATTTGGAAAGCCTTAACATCAATCATCAAAATTTGTTTTTAAAGTGGTCCTTGTGTAGCCATTGAAGTAACATTTAATGAGTCGTTTTTTTAAACCTTCTTTCTTTGCTTTTGTGCAGGTCATCATCTTGCATATCTATTGACTAATAGTAGGTCCTTAAGCAATGAGGTTTATCTATTTAAAAGGATGAATTTCATAGGATCAAGTCTTGAGAGTTATCTATTTAAAAGGATGAATTTCATAGGATCAAGTCTTGAGAGCATTACTGTATTTAATTCTACAAAATTCCTTATCATTAATCCCCCAAATCACTTCCCGGGGATTTCATTTTGAACTCTAATTTGAATTCCAAATTGTAACATCGGAGAGCTTCCATCTTGATGATTAATTAAGGCATGAAACTAGTCATAAAACAACACTCATTCCTAGTATGCTAGTAGCATTTTGGAGGTTTAGAGTGAATGGATATTCTCTAAAAGACTTTACATTCCACTTCTTATCTAGCTTCTTTGAATGCCATATATCATCACCATAGGATGAGAGCTCCACTTCTAATGCATGACTTCTTCATATTACATTTCATATAAGTACTCCACCTTTTATTTTTACCAAGGGAGTTCTCTATAAATGAAATAGTATAGATATAGTAAAACCAATTTTCAAATACCATGTGATGATAAAACAACCTACAAAAAAACTAATATGCATATTGTTCCCTCTTGAAAACTACTAAAAATGAATTTTCTTTGACATCTAGACTAACCCATTCACAAATGAAAACATGCCTTGAATGTGTTTTCAACCTTGCTAATAATAATTTGATCATATATATCATATATGAGTGAATAAAATGGGCATAAAAGGGCTCGAAAAAGCATACTTCAATATAAAAGCTTCTCTCTTACCTTCTAGAAATGGTATTTTGCTGGCTAAAAGTGAATTGTTCCTAGCTAGATGTCTTCAAAATGTTGTCAATTAGATATCCCAACATGGGACTATTTCATAGCTAAAGGTAACTTTATTATTTCCTTTAAATATAGAGGACGATGCTTGACTATTGGCATGCTTATGGAACTTCACATTGAACTTCAAAAATCCTATCTATCTCAAACAACCGAAGCTTGTATATGGGACTACTAACTAGCAATATATCATTCTTCTAAACACATTCCATCAAAATGGTACTGTATGATATGCATGGAAGGCTTGTTAAGAGGTATTCATATCAAAACATGAGAGTAATATACCACAGATATATGGAAAGGGGATACTCATAAATAATTTCTCGACATTAATAGTGATCCAATGATATCATTCCACCTAGCATTGAGTTAACTCTAAATTGACACTAATCCAACTCCTCTAAGTTAAAGGTATAAAATTTATTTGGAATAAAATATTGAATGCTAACTAAAACTACATGAAAACCACAATCCATTTTTTAAAATTAATCCTCTCGTTTAGTTGTTTGAACTAGGTAAAAAATAATGGTGATATACAGTTGATTGTGGGTTGAGTAACTGCATTGTGGGAAAAGTATTGAGCATCTAGAATATAGTTCAAAATCGTAATGAAATAAGGAAAGTTCATTTTACAGATAGTGTGGGGTTATAAGAGAGGCATCATGTCACTATAGTAGGGATATAAATATAAATGGCTAAAAATAATGTTAATGAAAAAATGGATACCTATTGGGTGTGTGCAATTTTATGAGTGCGTCTTTTGACATGTTAGATGCAATAAAAACTGAAAAAATATGCATCCCTCAACTTACATGGATACTTTGAGACACATACACAATGAATATTGTGATGAGTTAAAAATATGAAATGTAGGAAATTGAATGATGTTTCTGAATATATAATTTTTTTCTATTGAAAATGTTCTTAACTATTTAAAGTTTGATCTTTTTTTAACAAGCACTTTGTATATTTGGGACAAATTATAAGGTATATGTTTTTGTGGGTGTAGTCTTTGAGTGCCTAAATCATGGAATCGACTTACTAAAAATGGTAGATATATAAATAATAGCTAGCACTAGTGCACCACTATTTCTCAGAAATAAAAATAACATTTTTTAACTTTATTTTTTTAATTATCTAAGTGACCAAACCTCAAAAACAATACATAAAGTGTGGGTGCATCATTTAAAGGTATTAATGCAATTATTTTGAAACAATTTTTTATATCATGTAGAGGTCGGCATCCTTTAGTGCACCATATAAGTTTTTTTCAAAATGGTTTAGAAATGGAATAGTTATGGATGAAACACTAATAGTGTGTTTTTTGAGTGAAGGAGTCATGACATAAGAAAAATAAGATATATATATATATATATATTCTTGTTAAAAATTACATATTTTAAACTTGCAAATGAAAACCATATTTGTGTCTAAAATTTCATCAAAAATGATGGTGTGCAGCATATAGTAACGAATGGCTAAGGGTGAAAACGTGAACTTGGGAAACAATTTTATGACAACGGAGTGAAAAAAAAGAGGGCGCACAGATGAACACGTGAAAAGAATTCTACCTCAAACTCTTGGCCGAGAGTTTAATAAAAACTCTAGGTGGAGAGTTTGAACCAATCACCGCGTTGTATTTTTTTTTTAAATCTCAGATGAGTGTTTGAAAACTCTCAGATGAGAGTTTAAACTAAACTTTCGGCCTAGAGTTTGGAAGATATTTTTTGGCCGAGAGTTCATGGTCAACAAAACCTGCGAAAATATATGTTATCTTTGTGTAGCCTGCAACTTCAGGAAGCCCAAACCCCTGCAAATTTTAAACATTATTTGTCGGACTTGGTTGCAATGGATTCATCTCTGAATCTAGTTTCCAATTATATAATAATTGTTTCATTTCATTTTGAATTTCTATTTATTAATAAAAAAATTCTAAACCTTATCCCTTAAGAATTTAATTACTCTGAAAATCACCTGAAATGAATATTCAATATCAGAATGAAGACAACACCAAAAAATTTGAAATCTTCATAGAGATCATAATTTCCCTGTCTTCTTCAAAAGGGTACTTTTAGTTTTTCCAATAAGAGTCACACTAAAAAGAAAATTTAATCTCACCAACATGTGTCGATAATGCACCATTTTATGAACTTATGTTGTTTTCATAAATAATAAAAAATAGTTCTCAAGTCCGAAAAACCTCAAAATATAGTCCATGCACAAGTTCAATATGTGCAGATTATGAGTATAGATTTTGTTTCCCTAAAATGAATAACTATCCCTAAGAAAAATGTGTTGCACATAGGTCACTGATTATTCATACTTAAATTTTAAAGTATATGTCATTGGTGCATGTCAAATTTTCCCCACTGTATGTCGATAAATGTTTTTAAAAAAAATATGAGTATGTAGCTAATTCAATTCTCTAAAACTTGTGTGTTTACTTCAAGGTGAAATTCCTAAGGGAGGCGTCGGTTTGAAGGGGTTGAAGTTGGAAAACATAAAATTTTGCAGTTTGTTTTGTCAAAAAACAAGCAAAAGTGTTTCCCAACTTCATGTTTTCACCCCTAAACATGTGCATATTCCAAAATTGGATGTAATTCTCAATCAACCATGGTTTATCATACTCCAATGTATAGGCATGATGAATCCCAAACAAGGTATGAAGTATAAACATAGGCATAGGAATGCCACACCAGCACGTGTGTAGGTTTGACCATAGTGGCAAGAAAAGTGCATGTGATTTGTTTAAATTCATTTTTTTTTACACCAAACAAAAATGTGCATGTGTTATAGCTTCACAAAACATGCTCATGTTTTGTGAAACTACAACACGTGCACAATTTGAAATTTTATGATTTTAATATTTTTCCAATTGTAACTATTTTATTATTATTTGTTGATTATAACATTAATTCTATTATTAACCGATTATAACATTAAAAACAATTTAGGGTGGTAAAGGGTTAAAGGTAGAAGGGAAAGAGTGGTAAGAGGTTCGAGGCATATAAAGGGGTGAATTGTGCTATGGGGTTAAAGGTACAGAAAGGGATGAGGGGTGGTAAGGGGTTAGTGGTAGAGAAATGGGTGAGGGTTGTTAATGGGTTAAATAGAGAGAGAGATGGGTGAAGGGAGATATATTGGGAGTTGTTAAAGGTTTATATGTAGAGAGAGAGCGAGGGTGTTAAGGAGATTCCAGATTCCCAATTCTATTATATTTCTACCCCTATGTATTGAGAAGGTTGAAGCTATAAGGAAACAAATCTCTAGTATTGATCCTAAAGTTCTTCTGTTTATGTTTAAGATACAAAATCTCTCAGTTCGTGAGCTGGAACATATGGATCTTAATAGGATTTATACAATCTCTATTTTACGAGAAACTAACCTTAGAACTTCTTACAACAATGACAATGAATCCTTCATTTTTCATTTGTTATAATAAAAAGATCATTTTTTGATGAAACAATTAGTAATTACATGTGGAGGAAACAATTTTCTATGGAGGACAAGTGTAGTGTTGAGAAGAGGAAAGATATCAAAAAATGGGCTATTACATTAGCTTTTCCAATGTGAGAACAATTTATAGGGAGGAAATTTGGTAGTTGTAGGAATATATGCTTTTCTTACCACTGAAATGGTATCTTGATTTCCATTTATAATATAGGTATATTTGTTATTGGTTTTGTTAATAGAAAGTATCATTTTCATAACAAGTGGAACCAAGGAACCTTGCATTATGTTCCATTAGATTTTGTTCATCATTTTGTACTCTGATAAGTGGTAATGCACCTGTATCAACGAAAAATTGGCTCTTTAGATGAATTCCCTTTCTCAATCTTTCTTATCCATAGCTAACACAACTTAGAGATTCCATTCAGACCCAATTAAAGATGATGAAGTGCTTTTATGTGATGTTAGAATTGGGGATAAATTTTTTTGTAAACCAATAGAAACTTGGAGTATACTCTTGGATTTTAAATACATTCTAGAGAAACCAAGATGACAAAGGTAGCAAAGTGACCACAATCCCCTTTTTTTCGTAATGTATACATAGTCCATCCTTACCTTGATAAACAATAGTCTTATAAAATTTGGAATTTTGGGGGCATCATTCACTGGGAAATATCCCCTTGAACATAACAATTAAGGTACACTGGAGCTCCTCTCCTCCAGATCATGTAAGAAAGTAGATGTTCTCTACTATGATTTCCAAAAATTCCCCTTTGAGAATGAACACACCATTTACACAGTACCAACAATCAATCAATGTCTCAAGAAATCCCCCTAAACCCCAGAATATGTACCATCAAGGTGCTAGAATATGCATAGTATTCTCCAGGTTTCCTTTGGTGTCCTCTTCCTAAGAAATATGGCATTCAACCAATGTAGAATATCCACTCTCCATGAATGTTTTTTGTTTAAAAACAAAATGGCAGACATTGCTAAGAACTATTCAAATTTTCTAGAAAGAAAATAAGAATGCGTAGTAATGAAAATAGTTCTCAAATGTAAGCAAAATTAGAAATGCAAATACTTCTCAAATAGAATAAAAATTACCTTAGTCTTCCCCTTCACTAGTAGTGTCTTCATAGATTTCAAATATCACCAATGTAGGGATTTAAGGGGATAATTCTTGGGAAAGAACCAACTATTTCATTAAATATAATACTAGATTTTGATTTTGATTTCAAAGTCTCTGATTCAAATTCATAGGTAGACTAGAGATCGATCAAAATTTTGTGGCTTTTCCACATTAAATTTTTACCCATCAAAACTAACTAGATAGTTTCATAGGGATATTATTTATCAAATTCATTTAAGGAGGTTCAATGGAGTTTTCTGCTGCTTCTTAGGATTACTTCCTTTGCTGGAGCCTACTTGCGCATCATTGATATCTCAGTCCTAAATTTATGTAATTTTTTACAGAGGATCATGAGCACCTTGGAGATAGGGAGAGGTAAAGTGAGTTATGTTTGTTAGAGCATCATACCACCTAGTACCATGGTCACATACACCTAGGACACACTTTCATTCGTTTTATACTTATGTCACATGGTCCAAACCTTGGTTATGTCGGTATAGCAAGATATTTTAGGGTTTTGGACTCATTAATGCACCCAAACGCCCACATTTGATCATTAAAGAGAATCATGTGCCCTCCTTAATGTCATTTCAATCCTTAGGGAATTCCCACTCCTTAAAATAGAGAAATGGTTTGACCAGAGGCACCCATGCATTGTATTCGAGTGTTTATGGCTCTTTTGTACCATTTATTGCTTCCTAGAGCCACTCCCACTCACCCATGCACTCCATAATTCCTATCCTACCATAATTTATGTCCTATCATGCTTCCCTCATGTTCACATGGTCATTCGTGACCATTTGAGGTGGTTTGAGAGCTCATTGGCCCACCTAGGGGGGTTTGAGGTCCAAGCTAAGCCTGCCACATGTATGTCTCCAATTTTCCTGTAAAGGATAAAAATTTTCACCTATTGTATTATAATAATGTTCCATAGATATTTACATGTTGGAAAGTAATAGAAAATTCACTTATTGGCACTATTCTTATTTGTTAATTCTTCTCTTTTCACATGTTTCTGCATATTTTGTGAAATTCTTGATTTGTGAGGATTCCCTTAGCTCATAGATCTTGTTTTGAATCATATTTTGACATGGTATTAGATATATTTTGAGCTTCAAGTTGAATTCATAGATTTTGAGTTGTTATCTAGGGCCTCCCCTAGAAACATTCGAGTGTTTGCATTGCAGGTAGTTCTAGTGTCTTTGTCACTCAGTATGAAAGAATAAATGGATCAGAGTCATGTCATTCCTACCCCATTCAATTATTTTTAATGTAATAAATAAATGGAGATCTATTTGAGTTTGCAATGCCTCTACAAATTAATCATGGGGACTTAGAATGAGCCCAACTCTATTGTGGAAAAATTCAAGTGTCTCAATAAGTTGGATGAGGTATTAAGGATGCTTTACCTCAATATCTCAAGGGATATTATATTCCATGTATACAATATTACTACATCCAATGAATTATGGATCAAACTCAAATCACTATTTGGGAAAACTGATGAGATGAGAGGACACCAACTCCAAAATGACTTGATCACATAAGCCCAACTCACTTTGAGACGATCCAGGATTTATTCACAAATTTGAAATCCTTGGTGCTCTATATGAAATATTTTGGCACCAAGAAGAAATACGATCAAATGATCTTGTCCATTCTTTTGAAGCTAGGCCCTGAGTATTCAATGTTTTTCTCCACATTCCACTCAGGAAAGCTAACACTTTGAAATTGGAGAATTCCTACCCTAACAAACTTCATAGAATCTTTAACTCAGGAACAAGACAAATTGGTGCAAATGGGTACCATCAAAACTACCAAGGATTAATCCCTTTCTTCCGTTGTTTTGAATAAATAAAAAGGAAATAAGAAAGACAACTAGTCTAAGCAACAAGAGAATAAGAAGCAGGAGAATCCCAAATATTTATATGGACGTTCAAATCCTAGCAAGGACAAAGAGTAGAAGAAGAAAGAGAAGACAAAAGGAACTTGTTGTCACAAAGGGTGCAATCCAGAGAGTGCATGCATGAATAAAACCATTGAAATTATGGTGTAACTCCTTGAGAATAAGGCACAAGGAAGAAAAAGGTAGGTTCAATCTTGAAGAAAAAGGGATAAATGCCATGCACTAGTTAGTGGATCTTCTGGCTCTTCCTCCTTCATCATATATTGAGATGCCTCAAGGAACATGGATTCCATAAAATATTCCTTCTCTTCCCTACATCCTTATAGTGGTCCATCCATCCTCATGGGTGATGACTTTGACATCCCAACCAAAGGGATTGGCAGGATCGACCTTGACAATGGGTAGTTCAATAATGTGTTGTATGTTCCTGTTATGGATTCCAACCTACTCTCTGTCTATAAAATGGCACACATAGGTACAACCAAGAGAGTAAAATTTAATCAAGATGATTTGTAAATATTATAAATTTATAGAGGGAAAGTTGTTGAAGTGGGTATTGCATATCATGAGTCGAGGATGTACAAGTTTTCACACTTTCTTCCTTACTCCCAAGGGAATGTGATTCTGTCACATGCTAATGATATCAGAAATATATGGAATGAGAGGTTTGGGAAAATCAAATACATATATATTCAATCATTATGAAAAGAAAACATGGTTGAAGGGCTTCCAAGCATCAGGTTTTCCAAAGGAAGATGTAAGGGATGCATTGTTGGGAAGCATGCCGAGTGTAAGTATGGAAAGGGAAAGGAGAGAACAATTATCCGAGTGCTTTATTTGATCCATTCATATATCATAGGACCTATTCCCACAGCTTCCTATGGAAACTCAAGGTATGTATTAACATTCATAGATAATTTCTGAAGATACTGCTGGGTGTATTTCCTCAAGCAAAAACTTGTAGTGGTACAAGGAATGAGGTAGTTTTTGAGTTTACAATCTATAAATGTCTCCTTGAATACTTGGTGTATTCTTTCATTCTTGAAAATCCTTATTGATACAAGTTTCATTTTAAAAAATTAAAAAAATTATACCCTAATTTGTGGTATGTTTGGAGAACATAAAACGCATCACCTTGAGCAACTTTCTCACTATTAAGTTGTTTTAAACCTCATTCTTTTGATCCCATTTCATTGTTTATAGGAATATCTGGTTTCCATCTTTTGTGGTGTTTATTCATTTCTCTTACACATCATACTTTAGAAGGAATATTTGGCCTCATTAGGTGATAGTTCCAATGATATTTAATTGCATTTCTTTATTTTCATAAGTGGAGTGTTTGGTAACTTGTTCCTTTCCCTGCTAGTGAAGTTGGTTGAATATCTTCTTGGAAATATAGTACTAAGATCAGTTTTTTGATGAACTCCTAGAAATTGATTTAACTAGATGGTATATTATTGCAAAGGTTATTGAAAAATAACTTTTAATCCCACATGATAAATAGAACTTAAGATTGAAACTGAAATTAATATTGAACTTACTTATGTTTGCTCACCCAACTAATTGATGTATAGTTTATATGAAACACTAAGTAACAAGGTCAAAATGAATTTCTAAGAAATTTTTTTTATTTGTCTTCTTTTTATCACATGTGAATTGGTTACTTTTTTCTCATATTGGAAAGATGCCTTGTTATCGAATTAAGTTCACCATGATTGGCATATATGAAACATTAGCAAGTGAATGACATAGGGATATGACAAGTTGTTAATTTTCACTCTTGTTTATGAATGGCAATAATGCATTAGTAATAAACTAAAACTAGAATCATTGTTATTGGCATCATATAAGTTGCTACAAGTATTTGATTACATTGAAGTGGACTCTCAAACCCTAGTTTATGAAATCATGAAATAGGATGACAATTGGGTCATGGAACCATGCAATAGAGGAACCCATATAATTGTTGCATGTCCTTATTACAATAGAAACAATGGTTCATCGGTCTGAGCAATTATCATCGTTATATGGCCCATTTAAACTCATATCCTCGAGGATTTTAAGGGCACACATTGAAACCATGATTGGGGCATAGAATTTGATCAAGGCATTGGAATTTAGTTTGTGAGATCCCTATAGTGTGCTTGGGAATTTTCAATGTCTGAACGCTAGCCACAAGTTCATGGTTGAGGAATTTGTAAAATTGACCCCCTTGTGCAGAAATTGCATTGTCTCTTATTGAGAGAAACTCAAGTTTCCAATATCACCAAAAAGGATGGGCTCTGGACCATGGAACCAAGGGAGAGATTCACCCATAGCATTATTTTGATGTCCTTCTTTCAACAGAGTTGACAAACCCTCTATCCTATACATGATTATCAGTTTATGTTTAGTCACAATTCGCCTCCTAAAGGATTTCACGGACGCGTGGTGAATTGGTCTTTGGGCCAGTTTGGGCACATGTGTCTAGGTATGGAAAAGTTGGTCAGGACAATTAAAGGCTTTCAAGGTTAGTTCTATGCAATATTACCAAGGTTATTTGACTTTTTAAACCAAGGAAGTAACCCCTTTGTTTATTTTTGGTTACTTATGTTGCAAAGCTTGCATAAAGTGAGAGACTAGACAAACAACAAAAGAAGGATGTAACAACAAATTACCAATCAATCATTTGTACAAACTAGCATTCACTTGAGGTGTGAGAAGAAACTTAACCTAGCATTAGAAAGGGCTTAGTGCTCTCACTTTATCTTCAAATGTATGCATATGAATATATATGTATAGTGAAAATGATTTACCTTTTATATGTCACTATAATTTAGGCCAGTGTTTAAGGTATAAAATAGGGTTTCTAGGGTTTAGCCTCTAGGTTTACATTATTAATGTTGAAATCCTCTATTAAGGATGGGAATCATTTTATAACTTTTCATACCTTATTTTAGCACTTTATGCTTCTTTATTTGTATGGACCATTGCAATACAAGTGAGAAACTTTCCATATCTATGTATACTAATTTGGATTCAAATGTATTCACTTGAATATATATGTGCAACGAAAAATTATTTAATGCACGAGATTAATGTTGAACTCCTCTATCATGAACTTAACGAAAGTGTAACATTCACTCAAGAAAAATCACTTATTAACCATGGGAGGATTTTTATACATTATTTTAACACTTTCATTGGGAAGTTTGTCAAAACTTAGGGCATTAACTAATGTCCTTAGAGAACCAACTTTCATATTTAGGGAAACGATATGGGATAGATCCTAAAGGAGGGGGCTCAAGGTGATATTTATAAATAGAGTCCCAATATTAGCAAAGATTTTGATATGTAATTATTTATTTTAGCTTGAATTTTTTGTATTCTGCCATTTACTGTCTTTGTTTATGTATTTTTGGTTAGATTTGGATTGAACTTGATGTTTTTTCAGTTGTGTGCACCCTTTCAATACACAAGACAATTTTTTATATATATGTGTATAATGACCTAGATTCAAATTTATGAACATGAATATAGATGTATAGTGAAAACTGATTTAACACACACACACACACACAGTAATTTAGGATAGGGTCTAGGATGCAAAATATGGTTTCTATGGTTTATAATACAAACTAAGGTTTTGGGGTTAGCATCTAGCGTTTCTAGGTTAGGCTTTAGGCCCTAGGTTTATGGGATTGGTGTTGAACTGCTCTATAATAACCATAAAAAAAGTGTAACCTTCACTCCATAAAAACCATTTATTAAGTATGGGAGGATTTTTATACCTTATTTTAACACTTACATTAGGAAGTTTCATAAAATCTTAGGGCACTGACTAATTCCCTTGGAGGACCAAGTTTGAGATTCAGGGTAGAGGTAAGAGCTAGACCCTAGATGAGTGGCACAAGGTGTTATGTATAAATAGGGCCCCAATATAGGAAAGGATTTCGATATGTAATCATTTGTTATAGCTTGAATTATTTTGAACTCTTTTCCATTTAGCCTCTTTATTTATGCATTTTGGGTCATATATGGATTGCAATTGATGTTTTCTTAAATGTATGCATCCTTGTAATACACATGAGAAACTTTAAATATATGTTTATAATGATTTGGATTCAAGTGTATGCACATGAATATATATGTACAATGAAAAATGATTTATTTTTTATATTTATTGTAATTTAGACCAGGGTTTAGGATATAAAATAGAATTTCTATTGTTTAGAATACAAACTAAGGTTTATGCTACAAACAAGGGTTGTTTGGCTACATTCAAGGGATTATATGCTAGGCACTAGGGTTTCACTTAGTACAAGACTATAAGCATTTGTCTCCCAAGGTTGAAAAACGAGGATGGAAATGTAGACATGGACACAATTGCTAAAGTTTCCTTTCCATGTACTTGTATGATCTAACATGGATAGGGTTTGCAAATCCTAATAAAAGAAATCATGCTAGCATGAATATCCTGAGTGACATAATATTATTGTTGAAGCTAATGAGGGATTTCCACCTGTCTTGGAGATGATAGGTTCATGAGAAAACCCTACAAGTTAGATGCTTTGGATCATGAGGATGACAATGAGAAGTTAATGGGAATTAGAGACATGTTTGATTTTCTTGGATTTCTCTTGTGTGATTCTAAGGAATTCTCTTATCACAACCATGGTTTGTGTTGTATATGTAAACCCTAGGAATTTGAATTCCACATGAAAAGGTAGGATCATTTCTATGAAATGAATTGGAAATATGATTTAACACATTATGGATCATATTGCCATGATATCAATGTATCGTTGATAGGTGCACATTAAAGAAAAGAAACCATGGGTAAGTCTTTGTATTTTTCTAAGTTTTGTATTGGAGATGCATAGTGTTATGTGCAATGCTCTTTCTTGAGATGTGGAATCCAAGCAGGGAGATAAGAAAGTGAGGTTTTGAATGCTAAAGTAGCAATAGATTAATGAGGAAAACCTAGGAAAAAATGGAATATGTAATAAATTATGCAATAGTGTAAGGTATTGCAAAAGTAATTTATACTTACAAAACTGGGCGATGGTACCCCACTTAATAGGATAATATGCCTAATATGGTGTAAACTAGAACATGAGGGCTTACAATTTTATTCACCTACATAATTTATATAAATATGTTTTTTTAAACTTGTAAGTAATTTTGATATTTTCTTAAGAAGAAATTTAGTATATATGTTTTTAATAACCACTTGCAAATCGCCAAGACTTGTCTTATTTTTGTGTTTATATATGTATATGTGTAATTTAAAATTTGATTTATGAATCATTAGGTTACCCCAAGGTTTATAATTTGTTTCCATAGTTTTGGTATTTTTCTCTTTAGAATTGAGAGGTTAGTATGGCTATGAAAGAATTAAATATCTTCCACTTTTAATTGTTTGTCTGATGTTTTAATAAAGTATAAAGATATTTTAGATCAACCATAAGACTGAAAGCTCATATGAATATAAGAAACCATATAGATATACAAAATAATACATAGCCACAATGATACAGATAATGGAGAATCCATGTACTCATATACAAAATTTGTCCAAAAATATGTATTTTTTAATAAAAAATGGAACATGGTTCCCAATGTACAAATATGGAAACTCATGCCATGTACAAAATATGGAAACTTGTGCATTATATAAAAAAATATGGTGATAGATTCCCAAAAATTCCACATGATGACTCATATCAGAAGATGATCTCAAACATCTTGACCATCCTCAACATCCCCATGCACATATCCAACATTGGTATTCCTCTTCTTCAATATAGAGGAAGATTGACCCTTTGGTCATCTTGGAGTACTATGGATCATTGGGATTTCATATGAAAAGAAAAAGGTATCATCATTTTTCTTGCATTTGTATAAATTAACACAAGTATAAAATGAAATTGGAATTCAAAACTTAAATAAGTCACCACAAATGAGACCATGGAATATGAGGTAGTTTCCCTCCTCCTTGTTGCAAGCCTCTCAGGAATGTAGCCCTGCAACATTTACAACAATTAGTTGCTTGAAAAAAAATACATGTCTAAATTCATTATCATTAATGCTTCACAGTATTTTCATAAACTAGCCAATCTCACCGTGAATTTATCATGGAGTGGAGAGCTCCAATTCTCTATGGTAGCTGATGGATTAGAAGGCTGGGAAACCTCCACCAACTTAGTAGTGCGGTGGGAATTGGATGTAGTTGCAAAAACTAATGATGAAACCACTATATATATGGCTAAGATGGGTGCAACTGTAGAAGGCACAATCTTGGGTCCAGTTGTGGAAGGGGGTGGACAATATGTGATGGGGTCATACTATAATAGACCCCTATGGGCTCGATGATATGGGGAATCACCCTAAAATGAGTAAGGGGGGGAATAGGGGATGAAACAATGGGGGGTGGGGGTAGATTAGAGAGCATGGGTGGATGGGGAGGGAATTGTGTATTGGAGGGTGTTATAGCTAGATTTTGTTTTTAGATTACATCTTATTTCCAAAGTTTTGTTTTTCTTATTTATTCTAAATTTTGAGTTTGGTTTTGAGGTATTAGAAATTTTGAGCATATTGTTATTTGATTTCATGTTGTTTCTTATTTTATTTACTTTATTTTGTTGATTTTATAACTTTATTGGGATTATTGGATGTATATATTTTAGAAAAGTTGAAAAAACTTATCATAAGGTTTGATCTAAGTTGAATTTTATTATTTAACCCTTTGTTTTGGATCCATTTGTTAACAATATTTGTTAGACATATTCCTGTAGCGCAAGAAGGAAAAACTATGAGCTAAAGCACTACAAGAAAATCGAGGCACTTGAAAATTATAAAATTAGCACGTGGGTTGTTCTAAAATCACAAATGATGGATGTTTTTACATCTGTAAAGACACAATGATACATGCATAAGCATAAATAATCATTATGACAAGTGTGCAAGATAAGGTAATGATATTGCAAGTAAATCGCAACCGTCTGAAGTCTTGAAGAGTGGAAAGTTCTTAAGTATTTATGATAGCACATTCTTGAGAATGATCAAAGGCAGTGATGAGATTGATGGGAATATGAGAAGCTTCAGAGATCATGTTATACCTCTCAATAGTTCGTTGTATGAAATTGTAAAGAATGTGGTTAAAGAGTTGGGCAGTTGCAAAGTAAGGTACCAGGAATTGCTAAACAGTCATTGCATTGAAGACATAATGCCGCAAACATAGGAGGTTAGCTCATCAACATCCTAACTATATGCTCAGGCAACAAAATTATTGACCAAGATTAGGGCATAACATTTTTAAAAGTTGTAATTCTAGGAAATATGATCTCTTTCAGTTATTAATTCCATTGTGTAGAGAATTAGTCTGCATTTTCCTGAGCTGTTTAAAAAAATACACAGTTAGGGTTTAGTGCAAATAGATGAAGAGGAGTGGCAAAACCAATAGGGCCAAACCTTCTGATATGGGGTGGGCTAAAAGTTTTCCTAAATGTGCAAAATTATTTCAAAGAGCTGGATGGTTTAAGTATTTTGAAAAAATTGATGGTTATCATTCTGAAGTATCATATGGGTTTTCCCAAGGGTTAGAGAAAGATATAGTTCTGTTCAATACCCTTAAAATTGAGTTGACAAGAGAGTTGATAGCTGAAGTAACAGATATTATAGATGAGGGTGAATTTTTGTTTAAAAAAGTGCCATTTACCTTCAATTCAGAGGATTTCCTGTTGCCTGAGGTTGTAGCAGATTGGGGAAAGGGTGCGCATGTACATACTTTCAAACCTGAGTGGAGAGAGCCTATTAAGATTTTACAGAGTTATATAACTTGTGAAGGTCAATTTTCTTCTGTCTTTATGTATCACATCATATTTCTACTGCATCTAAACCAAGAATTGAGGATGAATCTTCCCTTTTTCTTCCTAGAGAGCCTGCAAAAAATGTCAAGTAGGGTAAAGGGACATAAAGATCATAGCAAACAATCTATCTTCCACCATGGACTGATAAAACTGATCATTTTTACTGTGATACAAAAAAAAGGTAAAACTTGGCACTACTTCTTTTTCTAGCCAGGGTTTCAGAGTGAAAAACAAGACCAGTAAAAAAAGAGACAGATGAATAAACTGCATAGCTTGGTTAAAAGATTGAAGAAGGAAGACATTGTTGAGTCATTAAAAAAGAATGCTCAAGAGGAGTCTTCAGCTTAGAAGCTCGAAGAACTTGTATGTGGAGAGAAAAGAGATATTGATGAAGACAGTCAGATAAAAGTATCTAAATATGTGGAAGAAGTCCAGGTAGCAGTTTTAGAATGGGAAGAAGAAAAGAAATCAGTTGATCATGATCAGGATGCCAATGATATCCAAGAAAACATGGCAGATGTTTCTGTTCTAGCCAAGATTGAAGTATAGAACATACAAATTCCTAGTAAAAAAACCAAAGGAAATTCAATGGTTGAATTAAAGGATGAAGGTTTACTAATTTCCAGTATAAAGGTTCATGGTAGATCTTATGCAGTGATAGGAGAGTCAAATTGGAGACCCAAAACAAGAGGAAATAATACGTTGAGACTGAATATGAAAAAGCTTTTGAATTCAAAGTTGGCTAAGGAGAATATCACTATAATAGAAGATTCTTCATCTCGAGAAGATTTGAAAGAAGATGAAGACCTAAATTATGAGCAAGTTACTAGTAAGAGAGAAGATTCAGTGACTGTGAAAACCTCTCTAGTGAAAGACACAGTTGTAGAACAATCCAAAGAGTCTAGTATGAAGGGAGATAGGCCTCAAAAGGCTCCTGTAGCAGTAAAAGAGCAGCAAGAAGAGGATGATGAGGCAATTTACAAGAAACTAAATATCCCTTGGTTATCAGATGAAGCTTTCTCATTTCAAGAAGGAAAATGCATAGACTCGGAGAATGAAAATCTTCAAAAGACTATTAAATAGTATAAGTATCAAATCAATTTTCTGAATGAAACAAATGAAGGTTTGGTCATGGAAAACAAGAGGTTAAGAGAAGATATTGAAGATATTAAAACCCATTATCAGGATTTGATTTTGGTTTCAAAGGAAGCATTAAAAAAGAAGAGGCAGACTCAAGACAAATTTGAGGAGATGAATAAGAAAATCCAGGATTTAACTCAGTAGAATCAAGAGCTGTCAAGGAGGGTTGAAGACTTGGAAATAGGGAAACAAAGAACTAGAACAAAATCACAAGCTCTGGAAGGGATAACACTTATAGCTGAAGCATCCAAAAATCTTTAAAATATCATTTTTGACAGGTGTCCTATAGTCAATTTTTGTAAGGTTAATAGATTATTTTGTAAAGAAATCAATTTAATAGCAGTTTCGAGAATTGGACCTAGAGGTTAGTTATGTAGTTAAGTAACTATTTTTGCATTTCGATGAGCTTGAAATAAAGTTAGTTATGTAATTAATTAACTATTTTTTGGGATGGAACAATGATAAAAGAAAGGAATTAGATAGTAGTAGGGTTCAAGTTTTTTGCAAGGGGAGGATCAAAAGCTACTGTGTCAAGCTAAGATCCAAACTCTCATATAATTTTCCAGACTGATTATGATACATAGCACTAATAAGCCCTTATTATTTTTCATTACTAGTTTCATTTATGATTTGTTAAATCACTCAATGTGCAATTTCATTTCCTGTATAATGTCTTATTCATGAAATGCTTGTAGGTTGTGGGTGAAACTCAATCACTTTTTGTTGTTCTCTCTGGTTTATTTGTTATATATGGTTCATCTCAGTCTCTGATCTTTATATGATTTAGTACATGTTTTAGCTTGTTTTATGTTACCCTCTTGTTTATGAAAATTTTAGACCAAAAACAATACAAAAACATAGTTTTACTTTGTTTCATTTTAGAGATTGTGTTGGCTTGTTCTTGTTGTAGTCTAGAACAATTTCTGGCACTAAGATATTTGGCGTCATTGTCGGGGAGGAAGTTGAAGCATACATTCCCTGGGTTTTTATTATTCAACTGGTTTTGAGAGGTGGAAAAAACCAATAAATCATTTAGACTACTTTTTACCAGATAGTTTTCATAGTGGCTACTAGGAAGGTTGGGACAAGAAGGAGACCTACTTCACCATTACTCTTGGGTTTCTCAGACCCAGAGAAAATATTGAAAGAATCTAGAAAAATTAAGAAATCACAATCATCCCTAGCTTTATGTGGCCCTAATCAATTTGACGTACTGTCACCCTTTTGATTTTCCAAAGAATAAAAGCAAAATTCATCCTGGTTAACACCTTCTATACCTGTTAGCAGTTTTCAAAACTTTACTAATCCTCAATCCTTTAAAAAGGAAAAAAAATCAATCTCCTAGAAAAGTCCCATTATTTTAGTTCAAAACTAGCAAAGGCCTTTTTCAACCAAGCACCAGTCTAGTAAACAAAACTTTGCCTTTATCAAACCCTAGTAGCTTCATAATGGCAGCTCAACAACCTTCATTAGATATGATGGATAGGATGGTGGAAGCTAGGTATGCTCCATTAGTTCTTGCTCAGCCCTTAAATGCTCTCACTGGAGGGGATTATCAAAAATATTTACCAAGATTCAATGGGCAGGGCGAGACAACAACTGGGGAGCACTAGGATGCATTTCTTAGTTATGCTGATAACCAAAACATTGAAGCAAAATATGTATGGATGAGAGTGTTTGTGCAGGGTCTGGATGGGGCGGCTAGGAAGTGGTTCAAAGAGTTACCAGCAAATTCAATTACCTTGATAGAGGAACTTCAAGATGTTTTCATGAGGCAGTGGGGTGATACCAAGGATCATACATATTATATTACAGAATTTGGAGCTTTAAGGAGGAAAAAGGATGAAACCATAGCAGACTTTTCTAAAAGATTTAACAAGATGTATGGTAGAATTCCACCAGAAATCAAACCCTCTGAAACTTCAGCAAAACTTACCTATGCAAATGCTTTTGATCATGAATTTTCTTTACACCTAAGAGAAAGAAGACCAGTCAGTCTATTGAACATGTAAGAAGAAACATTAGAGGTAGAATCCAATATCCTAGCTTCTAATAGACTTAAAGTGAATTCATATCAGCAAACTTATGACATAAAAGGTAAAAAGGAGGCTGCTCCACTAGTTTAAACATCACAACTAGCTGATAATAAAATTAATGAAATGGCAAAATTAGTAAAAATTATAACAACAAAATTAACTAAATTGGAATTGGAGAATAATACAAACATTCCTTCTCAAGAAAGGGAAAGAAACCCTAATAATCCTAATCAGTTTAGACGCTAGTTTGCACCTAGGTTTATTCCCAGAGAAAGAAGGAATGATGATATACAAAGGGAGAGAAGAGAAGCTGAAGATCAGAAGGTGCCACCACCACTCCAAAACAATGTCATTAATGAAGGAGAAGAAGGGGAAGATGAGAAATTTGAAGATACAAATCAAGATATAAATCATTTTGGGTAATTTTTGACAGAAGGTTTTTTAACTAAAGAAGAGTATTTAAATTCTGAATATTATGAAGCAAATATTTTTCAGACAGAGAATGATTTAGGTCTTGAAATAATAGCAGAGATATGTCAGTCTGAACCCAAGAGGACTATTGGTTTAAGGTAAGGACCAAAGCAGGTTGCTAAAAACCCTAGAAAGAAAGCAATTCTTCCTCCTAAACAATCAGGCAGTCAAACACAGGAAAAAGGGAAGAACCAGGGTAATCCAGAAAATGTTATTGAAATTGAAGAAGTGAATAAAAATCTGCATAATTTTAATTTTGAAAATGAGTTGTGTAAAGTTAAAATTCCAACGCATTTTACTGAGTTAATAAAAAATACTTGTTATAAAAATTCAGTTTTAAAGATGATGGGTTCAGCAGCTGGTCAAATATCTTTGGATACAATAAACTTACAAGAAGAACATCCTAGAATTTTCATTGGTTCTGCATTAGTTGATAAAACTGAAAAGGATTCAAATTCATATAACATTGACTATTCATGATCAGATGATTCACAATTGTTTGCTTGATTCTGGTGCTTCTCACAATTTGATGCCTAAGGCAATTATGGAGGCTTTAGGTTTAAGTATTACAAAACCCTATCAGGACTTATATGCTTTTGATTCTAAGGTTGTTAAATGTTTGGGAGTGATTAAAGATATGGTGGTAAATTTAACACGATTACCCATGAAAAGTCTCATCATGGATGTCGTGGTGGTAGATATTGCTCCCAAATTTGGAATGTTACTTTCTAGGTATTGGGCTAAGAAGGTAGGGGGTACCTTGCAGATGGATTTGTCATATATAACAATTCCTGTTTTTGGAGGTGAAAATAGGAGGTTGTATAGAGAATTATAGTTTTCTTACATTGTTACTGATGATATGAATCCAACAAACCATCCATTATATGCTGTAGAAAAGGATTTGGTCTCTTGCATTTTACACTTCAGTGATGACAATATAGCTGGTATGTTGCAGGTTGAGAATGAAAAACCAATTAAGTGTTCTGTGGAACAAAAAACTGAGTTGTGGCAAATGTATTTCGATGGCTCTTCATCCAAGGAAGGAGCAGGAGCATGTATTCTGTTGATTTCCCCTAGTGGTGAATTAGTAAGTTTGCGATATAAGTTGGATTTTGTCACTACAAACAATACAACAGAATATGAGGCATTGCTGTTGGGATTAAAGGATGCAAAAGATATGGCCATTCAACAAGTTTCTGTTTATGGTGACTCTGAATTAGTTGTCTAGCAGGTAAGGGACAATTATCAAGTAAAGAAGGATTTGTTGAAAGTGTACATGAATGAGGTTTGGGATATGGTAGATAATTTCTTTATAACATTTAACATTTCCTATATTCCTAGATATCATAACCAGACCACTGATTCACTTTCTCTAGCAACTACTCATTTAAAGTATCCCATAGAAGTCAGGTGCAATCCTTCAGTTCCTGATAACATCAAACAATGGAGAGTTTTTGAAGATGACTTGGAGATTAAGAGAATCTTAGAGTTAACTGGTGAGTTCTCTAATTCTTTAATTGATCAAGAGCAAGATGATGGAACTGAAAATGTTGAGGAATATGCAGAAAATGAAATTGCTGGTCATTGCTGGTCATAAAATTATTGAGCTGAAAGGTAATTTTATTCCCAAGGATTTGGTTCCCCTTGAGAGGATTTTTTCAAAAGATGACACTCCATTGAAACCAGCTATGCAGTCTTCAGAAGAGAATGTTATGGACTATAATATTGGTACAAAGGAGCAGCCCGGGACAGTGAATATTTCTAAAGCACTTTCAGTGGAGCAAAGAGAAAGGTACATTAAGTTGTTGAGAGAATATGCTGATATTGTTTCTTGGTAATACAAATATTTAAAAACTTATGACACTAGTATTATTCAGCATAAAGTGCCTTTGAATCCTAAAGTAAAACCATTCATACAGAAGCTAAGAAGAATCAATCCTACATTATTTCCTGTCATAGAAAGAGAGGTTAAAAAATTATTGGATGCAAAAATCATTGTTCCTATTAGATACTCATCATGGGTAGAAAACTTAGTTCCTGTCAAGAAAAAATAATGGAGAGATAAGGTTGTGTGTAGACTTCCGTAATCTGAATAGGTCCTCACTAAAAGATAATTACCCATTACCAAAAATTGAGCAAATCTTGCAGAAGGTGGTGCATGCTCAAAGGATTTCAATGGTTGATGTATTTTCCAGGTATAACTAGATTGCAATCCATCCAGATGACCGAGAAAAGATATCCTTCACTACCCCTTGGGGTACCTTCATGTATGATAGAATGCCATTTGGGTTGATGAATGTCGAGGCCACCTTTCAAAGGGCTATGGACATAGCCTTTGTTGGGGAGAAAGAGGAGTTTGTTCTAATTAACTTGGATGATATTACAGTGTTTTCATAGTCTGATGAAGAACACCTAAAGCACCTCAAACAAACTTCCTTAAAATGTAGAAAATATGGACTGTCACTAAATCCAAAAAAGTCTCATTTTGTTGTATAGGAGGGTAAGCTATTAGGACATTTGGTTTCAGCTGATGGGATAAGGATTGATACAGAAAGAGTCAAGGCCATTCTAAAAATCAGTTTGCCTAGAAGTAAGATGGATGTGCAATCTTTTATTGGGGAAATTAATTTTCTGCGCTGGTTTATACCAAATTTTCCTGAAACTATTAAGCAGATAACAACTATGTTGAAGAAAGATCAGGAAGTAAAATGGACAGCAGAGGCTAGGAACTCTTTTGAGAAGATAAAGCAAGCTCTTACAGAAGCACTGGTGCTAGTGAGCCTTGATTTTTCTAGATATTTTCTAACTTTTTCCTTTGCATCACAGGACACAATAGCTATTGTTTTGTTATAGAAAAATGATGATGGGTTGGAGAAACCAATTACATTTTTCAGCAAGACCCTCAGGGATTCGGAGTTGAATTATAGTACGTTGGAAAAGCAATCTTATTCATAGGTAAAGGCGTTAAAATTTTCCACAATTTATGCTTTTCATTCAAAATTAATTGCTTATGCTCCTAATGCTACCATTAAGGATATTTTAACTAAGCCTGATAGTGAAGGGAAACGAGGAAAATGGATTGCTAAGATAATGGAGTATGATGTGGAAATTAAGACTACTAAGCTGGTGAAAGGATAAGGTCTAGAAAAGTTATTGGCTGATTCAAACTGTGAAGCTTTAGGCCTCCATCTAATGGCAGAACAACCTATACAGGAAGAATTGCAAGCTAAGCAAGAGAAGGAAAATATTATGGAGCAGTATGCAAAATATACATGGTAGGCAAAAATTGTTCATTTCTTATTGTATTTACAAAGTCCTAAACATCTAGACAGAAAGGTAGTTAGGTCATTGAAATTAAAAGCTATTAAATACTGTTTAATAGATCAGCAATTGTATTGGAAAGATCTAAGAGGTATTTTTCTTAGATGTGTAGACAAATAAGAAATTAAGGAAGTAATTTCAGAATCCCATGAGTGTTCTTGTGGAGGGCATAAATACTGGAAGGCTACTGCTTATAAAATACTGAGGTTTGGATATTACTGTCCTTCTTTGTTCTCTGATGTATATCAGCAGGTCAGAGTTTGCTTTCCTTGTCAAAAGTTTGCTAGTAAACAGAAGGTTTTGTCTTTACCATTGAAACCCATTGTAGTGAATGCCCCTTTTCAGAAATGGGGTATAGAATTCATAGGTGAGATAAACCCTACATCTTCGGGATAGCATAGATGGATCCTGACAGCCACTGGATTTTTCACCAAACAGATGGAGTCAATTCCATCTAGAAATGCAAATGATAAGGTGATCATAAGTTTTATTCAGGAGAATATTCTTAGCAGATTTGGCTATCCTAGGAGGTTACTAACTGATAATGCTAAATCCTTTAAGTCTAAGTCTATGGTTTCATTTTGTGAAAAAAATGGTATTTTCTTGAAACATCCAACACCTTACTACCCTCAGGGGAATGGGTTGGCAGAATCAACAAATAAGAATCTTATTCAGAGCATCAAGAAGTTGTTGAGCTAGAATAAAAGGTCATGGGATTCCATGTTAAAATATGCACTTTGGGAAGACAAGAAAACAACTAAGAAAGCAATTGGAACTTCTCCATTTCAATTGGTATATGGAACTAATGTGGTTTTTCCAGTTCATTTAGGTATTCCAGTGATGAAATTCTTTCAAGATAGTCAAGAGGAACCAAGTGATATTAAAGAATAGTTTATGCACTAATTGAATTACAACAAGAACGTGAAGCTGTGGAAGAAAAAGCCCAAATACACGTAAGGAAGATTAAGGAAAGGTTTGATAAGAGGATAAAAGAGAATACTTTTTTTTTTATGAAGATACGGTACTGATGCGGGATTCTAGAAAGGAAAAGAAAGGTAAACATGGTAAATTTGTCAGTTTGTGGTTTGGTCCTTTCATAGTTCTGAAGATTCTGGAGAACAAAACCTTCATATTGTAGACTTTGGAAGGTGAGGAATTATCTAATACAGTAAATGGACGGTTGCACAAACAATTTTAGAGCTATTGAGGGGAAGAAACTTTTCATTTCATTGTATATATCGGTGTGACAGAGATTGAATAAAGATTCCATATCCCAATGGATTTTTTGCAGAGTAGCAGATAGGTTCAATTAGTGGCAGAAGGCACTGATCTACAAGTTCTTGAAGCACCACAAGGAGGACATCATTCCGCAACAGGAGCCAGATGTTATAGCTGGATTTTTTTTTAGATTAAATCTTATTTCCAAAGTTTTTTTTTCTTATTTCTTCTAAATTTTGAGTTTGGTCTTGAGGTATTAGAAATTTTGAGCATATTTTTATTTGATTTCATGTTGTTTCTTATTTTATTTACTTTATTTTGTTGATTTTATAGTTTTCATGGGCTTATTGGATGTATATATTTCATAAAAGTTGAAAAAACTTATCATAAGGTTTGATCTAAGTTTAATTTTACTATTTAACCCTTTGTTTTGGAGCCATTTGTTAAAAATATTTGTTAGAAAGATTCATGTAGCGCAAGAAGGAAAAATTGTGAGCTAAAGCACTACAAGAAAATTGAGGCACTTGAAAATTATAAAATCAGCACGTGGGTTGTTCCAAAATCGCAAATGATGGATATTTTTACATCTGTAAAGACAAAATGATACGTGTATAAGCCAAAATAATCATTATGACAAGTGTGCGAGACACGATAATGATATTGCAAGTAAATCACAATTGTCCAAATTCTTAGAGTGGAAAGTTCTCAAGTATTTATGATAGCGCATTCTCGAGCATGATCAAAGGTAGTGATGAGATTGATGGGCAATATATGAGAAGCTTCAGAGATCGTTTTATACCTTTCATTAGTTCATTGGATGAAATTGTAAAGAAATCGGTTAAAGAGTTGGGCGGTTGCAAAGTAAGGTACCAGGAATTGCTAAATAGTCAATGCATTGACAACATAATTCCACAAACATAGGAGGTTAGCTCATCAACATCCTAACTGTATATTGAGGAAGTGAAATTATTGACTAAGATTAGGGCATAACATTTTTAAAAATTGCAATTCTGGTAAATACGATTTCTTTTAGTTATTAATTCCACTGTGTAGAGAATTAGTCTGCATTTTCCTAAGCTGTTTAAAAAAATATACAGATAGGCTTTAGTGTAGAAAGATGAAGAGGAGTGGAAAAACCAACAAGGCCAAACCTTCTGAGATGGGGTGGGCTAAAAAATTTCCTGAATGTGCAAAATTGTTTCAAAGAGCTGGCTAGTTTAATTATTTTGAAAAAATTGATGGTTATCATTATGAAGTATCATATGGTTTTTCCCAAGGGTTAGAGAAAGATACAGTTCTGTTCAATAACCTTAAAATTGAGTTAACAAGAGAGTTGATAGCTGAAGCAACAAATATTGCAGATGAGGGTGACTTTTGGTTTAAAAAAGTGCCATTTACCTTCAATTCAGAGGATTTCCTGTTGCCTGAGGTTGTAGTAGATTGGGGCAAGGGTGTGCATGTACAAAATTTCAAACATGAGTGGAGGGAGCTTATTAATATTTTATAGAGTTATATAACTTGTGACGGTAGATTTTCTTCTATATTTAAGTATCACATCATATTTATACAGCATCTAAACCAAGAATCGAGGATGAATCTTCCTTTTTTCTTCCTAAAGAGCCTACAGAAAATGTAAAGTAGGGTAAAGGGACATAAATATCATACCAAACAATCTATCTTCCACCATGGACTGATAAAACTAATCATTTGTATTGTGCTACAAAAAAAAGGTAAAACTTGGGACTACTTCTTGTTCTAGTCAGGGTTTTAGAGTGAAAAAGAAGACTAGTAAAAAAAAGAGACAGATGAATAAACTTAACAGCTTGGTTAAAATATTGAAGAAGGAAGACATTGTTGAGTCAATAGAAGAGAATGCTCAAGTGGATTTTTCAGCTCAGAAGCTCGAAGAACCTGTATGTGGAGAGCAAAGAGAGATTGATGAAGATAGTCAGCTAAAAGATTCTAAATATGTGGAGGAAGTCCAAGCAACAATTTTAGAATAGGAAGAAGAAAAGAAATCAGTTGATCATGATCAGGATGTCAATGATATCTAAGAAAACATGGTAGATGTTCCTATTCCAACCAAGATTGAAGTAGAGAACATACAGGTTCCCAGTAAAAAAACCAAAGGAAATTCAATGGATGAATGAAAGGATGAAGGTTTACTAATTTCCAGTATAAAGGTTCATGGTAGGTCTTATGCAATGATAGGAGAGTCAAATTGGAGAACAAAAACAAGAGCAAAGAATAAGTTGAGACTAAATATGAAAAATCTTTTGAATCCAAAGTTGGCTAAGGAGAAAATCACTGTAATAGAATATTCCTCATCTCGAGAAGATTTGAAAGAAGATGAAGACCTAAATTGAGAGAAGGTTAATAGTAAGACAGAAGATTCAATGACTATGAAACCTCTCTAGTGAATAACATAGTTGTAGAACAATCCAAAGAGTCCAGTATGAAGGGAGATAGGTCTCAAAAGGTTCCCGTAGCAGTAACAGAGCATCATGAAGAGGATGATGAGGCAATTTATAAGAAACTAAATATCCCTTGGTTATCAAATGAAGCTTTCTCCTTTTAAGAAGGAAAATGCATAGACTCGAAGAATGAAAATCTTCAAAAGACTGTTAAACAGTATAAGTATCAAATTGATTTTATGAATGAAACAAATGAAGGTTTGGTCATGGAAAATAGGAGGTTAAGAGAAGATCTTGAAGATATTAACACCCATTATCAGGAGTTGATTGTGGTTTCAAAGGAAGCAATAAAAAGGAAGAGGTAGACTCAAGACAAATTTGAGGAGATAAATCAGAAAATCCAGGATTTAGCTCAGCAGAATCAACAGCTGTCAAGGAGGGTTGAAGACTTGGAAATAGAGCAACAAAGAACGAGAAGAAAATCAAAAGCTCTGGAAGAGATAATACTTATGGCTAAAGCAGCCAAATATATTTAAAAGATCATTTATGATAGGTGTCCTATAGTCAATTTTTGTAAACTTAATAGATTATTTTGTAAAACAATTAGTTTAATAGCAGTTTCAAGAATTGGACCTAAAAGTTAATTATGTAGTTAAGTAAATCTTTTTGCAGTTCGATGAGCTTGACCTAAATTTAGTTATGTAATTAATTAACTATTTTTTGGGATGGAACAAGGATAAAAGAAAGGAATTAGATAGTAGTAGGGTTCGTGTTTTTTGCAAGGGGAGGCTCAAAAGCTACTGTGTCAAGCTAAGTTCCAAACTCTCATGTAATTTTTTATACTGATTATTATATATATCACTGATAAGCCCTTATTATTTTTCATTACTGGTTTCATTTATGATTTGTTAAATCACTCAATGTGCAATTTCATTTCCTGTATAATGTCTTATTCATGAAATGCTTGTAGGTTGTGGGTGAAACTCAGTCAGTTTGCGTTGTTCTCTCTGGTTTATTTGTTATATATGGTTCATCTCAGTCTCTGATATTTATATGATTTAGTACATGTTTTATCTTGTTTTATGTTACCCTCTTATTTATGAAAATTTCAGATCAAAAACAATACAAAAAGACAGTTTTGCTTTGTTTCATTTTAGAGATTGTGTTGGCTTGTTCTTCTTGTAGTCTAGAACAATTTTCAGCACAAACAGAGGGCATGGGTGGATAAAGGAGGGAGGATGGGAGGAATGGATNGGGGGGGTTGAAGGGGGGAGAGTGACTAATAGGGGAGGCCATATAAGCTGGATGGAAGGGTAGAGTGTGGATGCCAAGGGATTCCATATAAACTAGATGGAATGGAGGGAGTGGAATTGTGGTACTTGCATACACATTTGTAATATAATAGTTTCATACAAACATAAATATAACTCATAATAAGGAAAAGGAAAATCACTTTAAAGGTGTACTTAATTAAATGTTATACTAGATCATATGGTGATATGTTGATCCTTGACATGGATGATTAGTCATCAAATTATGTAGAAACCTGTGGAAACACAATAATCATTTGATTCGGTTTATAAACAAACAAAAAAATAACAATATTAAACATAATGACACAATATCATTAATTTCAATTATGTTTGATGTAAAGTTAACCTTTTTTTGTATAGAAGTGAAGTGATGTGGTGCATGGTGCATATGGAATGTGGCATGTGGCATGGCCAAACTTAGGAAATATTTTTAAAGGATCCAAGTTTTTTAAATGGCATGTTGCAATATATGTCCTTGAACTAAACTAGGTTTCTACATATAATATTTTTTCCATCTTGAGGAATTGAATAATGAAGTCAAAAAAATCATTGACATCATTTTACTACATCTCAATTTTCTCAACTACTTGGACATAATTTGTTGTATTCGCCATGTCAACATTTGAAACACAATCACTTAGTTTCACCGCTATATCATATTTATCAATAGTGACGAAATATTGGGGAAACTAAATTTTCCATATCTACACGTTACTCCATAGTGAGGTATTCATGTCAAACATGAATAATTTATAGTATTATGAAGATACTTGTTCATGTTCGGGATTACATGTATTTCAAGGGAAACACTTATTGCAAATAAGATAGATCCACATCCCTTCATGGTAAGTTAATTGGAAGAATAGTTGTGAGATGGATGGCATATAATAGTAAAAAATATCAACAGTGATATATGGGAGGACTGGAAAACCTAGACAAAGTTGTGCTATTGTCAGACCCTTATATTTTGAGAAAAACTACCCTATTTAGAACAACGAGAGCCTAGAAAGAAGGCTGGTAACAAATGCAGTTAGGTCGTATGTAGTAATAATGACCCATACATGTATGTGAACATTTGTTAGGGTGGGTGGGTTTCCCTCTAAAAAGGACACAACCGTGCAAATAAGGATTTGAGTGGGAGTTTAAACTACAAGATTCATGGAGTGATAGAGTTGTGTTGGATGGGTTTTTACCCATAGATAATAAAGATTGTAACAATAAAGAGGTTAGTTCTCTTCATTCATTTATTGTATATGTAAGCATATAGTATTAGAGTCTACACCTACTTTGCATGTTTTAGTTTGTTAGTGCATGGTAGGAATCTAGTATTAATGTATACACTTGTGGAGAATTCTACAAAGATGTAGTGCATGACATTGAATAGGTAATCTATAGGAAGAGTACATAAACCCTATAAGAATTTGTACTGGTGAGTTTTTACATAAACCACTGGAACAGTACATTGATATTATCATTGTTTACTTATGCATGCATTTACATTGTTCCAAATAAACAAAATACGTGTGTATAAGATACCATAATATCCATCTCCACTTCCATAGCTCGATTTATAATGGGAAAAACTATGTCCTCCCATGTAAAAGGAAATGTATCATCTATAAACAACTATACATTCAAATAAAAATGGTAAAAAATACCTTAAAATTAATTATATTGAATAAATATCTATTGCATAGGTAAATATATACTCAACGACCACACATAAATTAAAATAAGTGCTAACTTGCTCCATATATCATCCATGGAAGGGATCTTGTATTTATCCATGAAAAATATACCCACAATTAGAACAATGATGTGGTGCAATGCTCATCGATCTGGCTTGCATGGGTGTGGCTCATTAGTGATTCACTTGATATGAATTCATATGTTATAAAGGAGGTCATGAGTTCAAATCACACCTAATCTTACTCGTGTCCCATGCTTGTGGGCTGTTGTGGGGAAGCTAGGGGTATAGTTGTAGCAGGAATGAATCCCTAGACCCCGTGTTACATGAGTACTATCCCAACCCCCGGTTTTCGATTCCCCTCGTAAAAAAAATACTCATCAATGTGAATGGCACAACCTAGCTACAACTACAAATCAGGCTCTCCTCGATCTGCTTCGAAGACCTGGAACCCATGTCTCTCTCATGTACATCCCATTTTTCTACTCAATATATTTCCACATATGGTATATGTCTAAGAAAACCATGTGTGGCACATCTGTTGGACGGATTAAAGTAACTGAGAGGGGGGAGGGTGAATCAGTTACATACCAAAGTGCTTCTTTTTAAATGATGTTTCATATTTATTATGGACATATGTTTAAACCATTCAACATATAGCAGCAAATTAAATAACAGTCAACATTCAATCACATCAACGAACACAAGAGGAAACAATAAAAAATCTTCTTCTTAAGAATGAAAGGTAAGCTCCAACTCCTCTTTACATTCTTTTATTTTGGCTGAGCTTCAACCCAGACGAGGCTGCTACCTCTGGAAGCTCCAACTTCCAATTATACAAGCACCAACTTGTTTCTATTTTCTGGCTATAACCAGAGGGATGCTACAACACCCCAGAGAACTCTATTCTCCCTTGCTCCACCCTACCACCCAGAGAACTCTTTGAATTACAGAATGAATCAAACCCTTACAACCCCTTACTGTCTATGACTAGGCTTTATAAATCAGCATTTACATTATGATTCTGAATTAGACAGTATTGCAGATATTCACAACAGATGTTATAATTCTATCTCTGTACATTTTTCTCTGTTTATCATCAAGACTAAGCACATACAGAACTCACTGAGACTATC
>LPNX010409850.1:79793-96849 GCA_001517045.1 Pseudotsuga menziesii | reverse complement strand
TCGAATGCCCAGTTTGTCTGACTCTCTACATTCCACGAATAGTCATCATCGAATCAATACTGTGCTAGACTCTTCAAGTTCCACTGTTTCCAGATCAAATGACCCTGGGTTCGGCTCTGAATATGGAGACTTCCTCTGTATATAACAGTGTTGTGCCGCAGCGGACACATATGTGAATTAAACTTCCGTCGTTTCGGAAGAGGGACGGGCAACTAGCTCCGATGAGCTCTGTCTCAATCAACTGTCTTTTGGGTTTCGAGTCGGAAGTTTTGTTATTTTGGCTTCCGCCGTTGCGGCTCTTGAAAGTCTTTATACCTCCGCCATTGCGGCTCTCGTTCCGCTCCGACCTCCGATGTTTTGAAGCTCTGACGTTGCGGCTCTTGTTCCGCTTTTCGCTCCGACGTTGCGGAAGGGGATGTCCTTCCGACTTTCGATGTTTTAAAGCTCCGACGTTGCGGCTCCCATTCCGCTTTTCGCTCTGACGTTGCGGAAGGGGATGTCCTTCCGACGTTTAGTCGTTTCTCCTCCGCTCGCCGATATGTTTTTTTTCCCATTGTCGTCTATCCTTATGTTGTGGGATTGCGCTGTTACGGATGAAGAAGGCACTACCCTTCCACCGTTGCGGATGAAAAATCACTATCCTTCCGGCCGCTTTGTTTCAGATCCTGCCCATTCTGTATAGTGTGATCAAATTATTCATTTAGAACTCTGTTTTATATATGTGAATCGCTGTATATATGTAACACTGTGTTTCAATGAGACTTCGTATGTTAAGCTCCATGGTATAGAATAGCACTGAGTTTCAATATAATGTTGTTGATATATAACATGATAACTCTATGCTGATAACATATGTAACATTAACATTTTCTTTATTACTGCTGTGACTTCCTTTGATTCATCCTGCTGTGGCTTTGCGTGTGAGTGAAACATTCAAAGTTTGGCATATGGCAACATTCAGACTGTGTAGAAAAACTGGCTAACAACATCTCATTGAATCGTTGATCTCATCACGTCTATGATGTAGGTGGATGAAGAGGGGGATTAGGATCATGCTAAGGAGTTGGTGGCCTTATCAATGGGTTACATATAGTACAAGATCGATCTTGGGAATAACCTATAACAACACCCTAGAACTCAGAAATGTCAAATTATTTGACATGGGAATTTAGAATAAACTTGACCCATAGTTGTTCAAGTAAGTATAGTGGAGCCTGCTTATTATTGCAGGCAGGTTTATCATACACCATAAACCATCCTCTCATCCAATTATCTTTTCATGGTTGCAAATAATACCAATCCATGAGCACATGTTTCTTCATGACATTGGGAGGTTGGCCTATTTTGGAATAGGTGAACTTATTATAAAGCTCAACTTTGGTTATATTCAAATATTTTATTTGCTCCTTACTTGGTCCATTGAAATAAAATAATCTCATTCTACCCCTATATTTAGTCATATTAGTTAATTGAGAATGGGCATGGTGAAAGGAATCAATGATGTTGTCCAATGAAGAGACAATGGACAATGGAGATGGTTCTCTTGTGCTTCTCAATTCTCGAATCAGATTGCTAAGTTCATCCAATTCTTTGTTGAGGTCTTCTTGAGGGTTTTGGTTCAGGTGAGGATGGAAATTTAATTATAGCAATTGGTTTTCTTTAGGTGGTTGGTGCTCTTCTGGTTCCATGGTCAACGGTTGATAAAAAAAATTAGATGTTTTAGACAATTTTTTTGTTAAAAAACATGGATTTTATACAACAAAATTGTTAAAAACATGGTTCTTTGAATTTTTTTTTGTTTTAAAAATCTGAATACGCCATTATAAAAGTGAACTTAAAACCAAACAAAATGGAAGAATGGGCACAAAATGGCAATTTGATGTTGAATTGGTGGACAGTGGTTACGTGTACACGGTGTTGGAATCTCCAATTCAGTTCATCATGGCTTGTTTGGTTGTAAAACAACCCGAGGACAACTATTTTATTTTTTAATATTTGACAAAAGTGCATACATACTAGTAGTGCATGCGCGTTAGTATGCATACACACTACTAGCATGTGTGCATTTTTTAAGGCTAACATGGAGGTTCAGAAATGCCGAGGAAGAAGTGCATATACACATCCTTAGAGTGTGTGCGCGGTTCTATTTTAAATGTACTCGTGCACTGTCCTTCCAATACTTTTGGGGAGCAACTTCATACACAAGCTCGTTTTCTTTCAAACAAAATAGAAAAACTAATAAACATTGAATCTCCTATTTATGCTTCCATTAAAAACATATGATAATGGCAAGCTAAAACATAGAATTTCCAATTTATCTTTTTTTTCCTATTTTAAAAGATACTTTGTTAAAGGAATTATAAAAGTATTTTAATTTTATAAAACAAAATATTTAATATCCTTTTAATATTTTACAATGTGATCGTACAATTAATCACATTACAACCATTTTCATAAGCTAAGGAAATTAAATACTATGTAGATGCAATGTTTAAATTAATCATATTACAACCATTTTCATAAGCTAAGGAAATTAAATACTATGTAGATAAAGTGTTTAAAGTAAGAAGAGAATAGCATTTGAGGTACCCAATATGATTTGAACTTGAACATATTAGATCTTTTTCAAAATTTGACTGATCTAAAATAAATATGGGTCTACACTTTTACATATTTTCATTTATATATGATTTGAACTTCAACATATTAGATTTCTTTCAATAAGTAATTGATCTAAAATAGATATTAATCTCCACTTCCACATATTTTCATTTAACAAAATATTTTGTTGGACCTTATAAAATAACCAAATAAGATTCAAATCATGCTAGCAAAATATACAAAATTTGACACTCTAAAATTTCCTAATGAAAATTCACCTTTATATTGTTTATGATATAGTGTTTGAATATAAGAAATTTAACACCCAAAACATGTCCACTCTAATCAATCCAATATATTTTTTCTACAAACCCTTTTAAACAATTAAAAAATGTAACTTTATTATATTTTTATACATAGTTTTAAATAGTAATCACTTATTTAATTTTTAAGTAAAAATTTACAAATCATTCCAACCAGGGATGGAATTTGACGGGTAAATGCTCGTTATGGGTCAATTTATCCATCAAATATAGCTAAGATTTTACAGAAACCGTCAAAATATGGCTTAGAATACAGAAAACATTTCAGATTTTAATGGTTACCGACAATTTTGACAAGTGTCCGCCATTTGAAATTCCTACCCTGATTCCAGCAAATGAATTAGATAAAAAAAACAAAGGAATGGAACTTGTAATCACCTTGAAACCATCACCAAAAAGGGTCGTATGAATGTGAGGATGCATACCTATCACATAAAAAAAATGTGAAAAATGTTTTTACTAGACACTTACAACAATACCAATGGCTTTTTAGTCCCAACAATGTGATGTTGTTAAGACTTCTCAACAACAACCCTTATAACTTGGAGGATAGTTAGAGATGTATATAGCAATTTGTGAGTTTGAATTTTAATAATATTAGTATTTATCAAGTGTCAAGATAGATTGAAAGTAGTTTTAAGTGAAAACATTTTTTTAATTTTTTCTCATTAGAAATGGTTTGCATCTGAAATGATTCAGTATTCTCAATGCTTTATATATTTGAGATTAGAAAAGGGCTATGTTAATTTATTTTATTAAAGTGGTGGTGGTGGTTGCTGCTGGTTATTTAAAAAAAACACTTTGATAGATATAATAGCATAGACATATCATATGGAATTCATTGACTACAAACAATAAAGGGAAAGAATCATACACATAATTCATAATTTTGGCACTCAATGTTGATGAATTGAAAAACTTTGATGAGTATTCTTTAAAATAGATTCTAATACATCTCTACTACAAAGAAATGTGTGTGCGCATGTTCACTTGTGATTTATTTCATGACACACACTTTTATGTATTATTAATATAGATTTATCTTGGTTTCATATCTATTGACCATGGAAGGGAACCATAAAAAATAATATTATGAGAGAATGTAGATTACTCTAATCTGTATATGTGTATAAGTGTTTGTATGTGTAAATGGAGGTTTTGATAATATAAGTTAATAAAAAACACATGAAAAAATATCAAAGAAAATATTCTTTATATTTTTATTTTGTATTTTTAGTTTTGTATTTGAGCGATATATACATATTTTTATGATTATCTTTTAAACAGTATTACCTTGAAAATCAAAATCTTTGACATAATGAATAACTTAAAAGCTAAAATCAAAGGTGAAAAAAAGGCCCCCTTTAATATTTAGAAAATACTATTCATTTACGTCCTAAGTTTTAATTATTCTTTGTGAAATGATTTAAAGTAAAGAGCTCTTCATCATATGTCTCCCCTGATTAGAAGGCATTTAGAAGAGCGAATGTCCTTTAAATCCTCATTTTCATAAAGATGAACTCCAAGGAAAATCACACCCTTTTTTAAGTGGGATCCTAAGACCCCTTTGTCACGAGTCTTGGTTGTGTAGAAGTTGAAGACACCGCATAGCTATAAATTGATTCATATATCAGGAAATTAATCATTAAAAAAAGAAGTTTGTAATTCATAAACCTTTATGAATGTCATTTTTACTATAAATGTTTTTTAATAATATAATTAACAAGATTATAGAATATTTATGGATAAATGACCATTGTTTTGTGGCAGTTAGACTCTTTTCTGGAGTTGTTGTTTTGATGAGCGATGGAAGATCTATTGCTTCGAAGTATTGTTAATTAATTGATAAGTATTGATATAGCACATGCAAAAGGAGGCATACCCACCCCAATAAGTATAATCAAGGATGATTTTAAGGAGCTATACTTATTTAAAAGTGTTTAATTGTTGGCGAATCGTACCAATTCTAAAACGCCAACTATAAAATGTTTGGCGATATTTTTCAAACAAACCTTTAATTTCCAAGGATTTTATATCGTTTATATTATAATTTTGTGATTTTTAGGGTGAAAAAAATTTACCCCATCAAAATTGGGCTAAATAGGGCTTAAAAAATTGCATAATGGCCAATCTTTTTTTGGAGAAAAACATGGAAAAATAGCCCATGGTCTAAAATTTGCCCCTAAAATTATCGCCGAGTATAACGAGCAATTTTTCATTAATCTTTGAATACGAATTTCAAAGATTTCTAAACTACGGTATCATGAGAGAAAGCCCTTCTCGAGCGATATTTCCCCTTCTTCCCCTTCTTCCAGCTGCTTGAAGGAACGAAAAAGCTTATCTACGTATTTTTCTTTAGCGTGGGATGGGGAGATAGAAAGTAAAGAATGAGCAGATCGACCTTCTAAACGTTGATATTTATTTAAAATTGATAGTTGAGTGAGACCACCGAACCTAAGATAGTTTAGGCATGACGAGTGAATATTCACATAGCTCTACTTCAAAGGACATAAATTTTGTAAGATATTAGAAATCCTTTGTGTTTTTCTTTTTTAATAATCCCAAAAAACGATCAACTAAATATAAAAAAAATGTTTAGGATATAACTTTAAGTGTAAGTTTACTTAACTCTAGGTTTTTAAACATTGCATTATATTACTTATGTGCATCAAAGTTACTGATCTTGGGGGTAGAGAGTTCAGCTGTAGTCACTTGTTCTCAGATAGCTTTGAAATCATTTTAGGTTTCTGTACTTCTTCAAACAGAGGAAGCCAAAGCTATCATTATTGTCAATAGAAAGAGACATTGCCAAGTACATCCAGAGTATTTTGTTTTTAAATCAAAATAATTTGATCCATCCAAAAATGATACTTTGTCTCCATTCCAATCGAGAAACAACAACTTTGAATCCATAGGTTCCTTATAAATTGAAGATTTACAAAAGTTCATTTTTATACATGAAAACAAAACATGACATAATCTTATGTATACACCTAATAATATTTTAAAAAGATAAAATTTTCTTAAACATTATGCAAAAGTCACAAATTAAGGTTTTTGTCAGTTAAAAACCTAAAAAAAATAATAAAAAAAACCATAAAACACATAATTCCTATGTAACTCATGAATAATGAAGATTTAAAAATGAATGTATTGATTACAAGGAAATGAAATATAGGGGAGATAGTACATTATGAAGAGATGTTTAATGTTATATAACAAAAAATAAAATAGAAAGTAAATTAAAACTAGTATAGAATCTTAAATTAGAAACTATGAAATACAACATAATATAATATTTTATAAATATTAAGTGTAATGTTTCTAAAATTTGAAAATAAATTTTTTTGTAGGTTAGTTAATTACTATCTAATCTGGACATTAATTCATCTTCTGTGGAATATTTCGGTCATTGTATTCTAATTCGAAGTGTCGTAAGTTGTCTTTACCATTTTTATGTGTTTTCCTTATGTAGTTCCGGATGCAATTATGTACTATGTTTTTTTTACTTGAGTTGGTTTAACTGATTACTCTTCTATTTGATTAGTATGTATCATGCATGTGTGTATACTTGTTTAGTTATATCTTACTTTGTGGTTATAATTTTTTTTCATTGTTTATGAAAAGTCTTGATTTATCTTTAACTTTTAAGGGTTGGAGTGGCGGGATTTGTATCCCTTATGGGACCACTTGGAGAGGTAATTGGTCCTACCTGCTGCTACAGCGTTTACTTAGTTCATGTTGAACTAATGCAAACTTCTCCTTTCTTTGTGCAGGTTCAATTAGATGAAGAAATCTAGTTATGATAGCTAAAGTCGACACGCTACAGCATGCTAACCATACCACGCTATCCTATGCTTATCAAAGACAAAAAGGGCTAAAGTCCTGTCCTAACTATTCCTATTACTATTGGCTACATTTATTGTTTATGCAGAGTTGGGGTTTGCAAGGCCTGAATCTTTTACGGTTGACATGGTTATTATGGATTGGGACTGTGATAAATTTTATCCCCTGCTATGTGTTTATAAGATATAATTCGATTGTATTAATGCCTAAGGTTATAGGCTTAAGTCCTAAGACTTAACCACATTATATTTAAAGTTTGTAAAGTATTATGGTTTATGTGGTAATCCATTCATGGCATATTCCATATGCCATGAAACCTTGGTTTATCTATGCGAACGAGGGTTTTGGTAGGGGTTTTAACACCAAGTCGCATTGGTGTGTTTGTAACTATATGCATGAGAGTAAATATTTTAACGATGGTAGTGGACAGGGTGGTGTAGTTAATGCTTCTTGGGATGTGGGGAAATGAACCCTAAGCTTGGGTCCTTCATTGGTTGGGTTTCATTTGGTCTGCTGTTGTGGGTGGTCTATGTTTTTTGAGTCTTTGGGTTCATCACGACGTGGAGGAACATGCTTACCCTGTGTTTGGAAGTTATGCACTCCATTTGGTTTTGTAGCATTTGTATTATTGTTGATTTGAGTAGAGGTTTTGCATACTCCTGATAGTTCTTTGTTTTGATCTTGTAGGTGACAGGGGATTCCAATCGTGGGTCATGGGTGTTTACCAAACCATCTTCGATACCCTTCATGGGTAAGACTTGCAATAGCCTAGGCCTGTTACCTCTTTGTAAATACTTAGCTAAGCTTTGAGCTCTGTGTCGTAAAGGTTAATGTGGTGAAAAATTGGTTATGGGATTTGACTGTATGGGACTTCTTGTGTGAATGGGAATCCATGGATGTGTATGTAAATATTATTTTGATACTTAGTTTAAATGTGGATCCTTCAGCCATATCTGTCGAGACTCAGCTCTATAATTCATTTTGTTTGGTAGCTTAAATGTATAGTTTGATAAGTTTAATGGAAGCTCTACGTTTTGGTTTTAAATGATGGTTTTGAACTATGGCAGTGCCATTGCCTGCAATGGCACCTTTCTTGAATCATGACTGTGTATAGTTTTAACTTGTAAATGGTTATTCACTGTGTGATATATGGTTTAATTTACATGTTTGTGTTTATTGTTGTTATGGAACTCGTAAGCTTGGATTACTGTTGCGTATTTGTTGTTTGAAAGTCGCGGTTGTAACAAAGTTGACAGTGGGTTAAAATAAATTCCTTCTTTGTATTTGAAAAAGTTTGGGTTCTTATTTTTAATGGTTATCATGGTGGGGTTTACCTTTCGGCCATGAGCTGTGATGAGGAAACGCAATAAGTATATTTTGTTTGGTTTAATGTGGAATATTGACAAAGTGGTGATTTTGATTATGGTTTCTAGAACTGGGGTTTATGTTCGAGCTTTGATAGCTACGACTTCAACCCTTATGTGAATACGCATCCTATGTAAAGTTTTAATGGATATTACTCAATGCAATTTAGTTTTGTTAGATTAGTTTATAAATGGTTACGTGAAAACTTGTATGGATTTACAGCGTTGTTTATTTTTTTTGCAAATTGAATCCTACATGATTTGATTCTTGGCATGTTTGGATATATATTTTGTTTGGTACTATAAAACGTGAGCCTACAGGATTCGATCATGGGATGCGTAGTTTGGCGGTTCAACACTGCATGTGTTTTGTTTTGGCAGAAATGCCAACAAGATTCGATCCTACATCTCTTTAATGGATACGTTGTTCATTAGTTGGTTTATATTATGTTTAAAATTGATTCTTAGCTTAGTAGTAGATAGTAAAGGTATTTGATATAATTGTTAGTAGAGGTATTTCATATAATTGTTAGGCCTACGGCCAGACCTTAACAGGTCTCGATGGTTGTTATGTTATGTTATTTGGTATTTTTAGATATGTTAAGTCTATTGATCTTGTTTATGTTATAATGTTTTAAGTTTCAACAATGATATTTAATTTATATTTTTATGCATGAAATTTATGCCATGGATATATGTAATCGTTTCGATAGTTGTAATATTAACAAGCCTGGTGGCAATATGTAATCTTCCAGCAAAGGAAAATGTATAGTAGGAGTTTAAATAATTAAAATCTATGTTTTTCTTTTGTATATAATTTTTATAAAAATCATAAATCTAGCTAACCTAAATACTCTAGGTTCTAGTAGAAAGATTACATCATTATAGAACTCTAGATTTTAGGAAAGAATAAAGTTGGAAGAGTAATGCAGAAATAATAAAGATCATAAAATTTCGCGTGGTTTTGAAAACTAATAAAAAAAATATATGTTAGTTTATTTAATAAGAAATCTGATCTATAATCTTCTATAACAAAATATTTATAACTAGGGTTTATAGGAACATGTAAACTAAAACAAGCCTAGTGCTTTTAAGTTTATGCAAAAAATTTAACCTAATCACAACAAACAAATTCTACTCATTCTTCCATAATATGATCCATTCATTTATTAAGAAAACTTGCATAGAAAATAGGGAAAAATCAAGAAACCTCATACATGCAAGTGGGAGTTATTTCAATGGTTGGGAACCATACATACTTAAACAAATAGTATTAACAAGTTCATAGACAATTCTGACCTCTATTCAGAATAACTGAATAACTTGGGAACTACCTTGTTCCACCCAACCATGACTCGAAACCATTCCTTGTTTAGAAAAAATGTTCTCCAAGAAATTTCTTGAGAATAATCACTTAGAATTATGGAAAAATACAAGATCTTCAAGCCTCTCTTTGGATTGGCTCTTTATAGACAGAATTTTCAGGTAAATGGGCAGTTAAATCAAGAATCATTTGTTTTCTTGAAATAACCTTTTTTACTTTATTTAGTTATTTCAATATTTATTTAAATTTAACTTAGGAACTTTTGACTAGTTCCTAGTTTGACTCTTGCAAGTATTTATTATTTACTTAACATTACTACTAATAATAATATATAAATCATTTCGTGAAGAGCTCTTCCCAACATGCAACAATTCTTTGAAATAATCAAGAAGAAACATAATGATGGAGGAGAAGAGCCCCGCGAATGAGATTGGAACGGCGTCCTTCCGCGGCTAGGGTTCCCTAGCCGCCGCTCTGCACAGGCCGAGCTTGGCTGGAGCAGGAGGCTGCTCTCAGCTCGGGCTTCTTCCTTCTCAGCGCCGGGCCAAGTTTTTCGCTGCCAGTTCGTGTTTTTATTGTTCTCTGTGTGGGGTTTTCTTGCAGCTTCTTTCAGCGTGGAGTTCTCTCAAGAGATGGGCTCTCACGCTCAGCTTGCTGCTTTCAAGGCCCTTGTTCAAGCTGCTGCTCCTCAGGCAGCTTCTCTTTCTTCTTCCAAGTTCGTGAAAAAAATGGATGAGATCCCTTCTCTAGAGCTCTCTCCTTCGGATCCATGCCAGAAAGCTCTCGTCCTTTCGGAGCAAGCCCTCATTGGCAAGTTTACAGGGTTGTGGCCCAGCCCTAAGGCGGTGGAGAACTGGATTGCAGAATATTGGAACCCTCTTCTGCAAGGACAGGTCTCTCTCTTTGCTGCCGGTAGAGGGTTTTTCATTTTTATGTTCTCCAATAAAGAAGAAAGAGACCTCGTCTTTCGCTCGGGCCCTTTCTTCATGGGCTCGAGAGGTTTGTTCTTAGCCCCCTGGTCTCTGGGGTTTAACCCAGAAGCTGAGATCACTGCCGCTCCAGTCTGGGTTAGACTCCCTAACCTCCCTCTTCATCTTTGGGGGAAAAGTACTTTGATTGACATTGGTAATAAGCTCGGCCGCTATCTAGATACTGCAGAACCAAAAGGGGGGCAGTACAGATGTGCCCGGATCTGCGTAGAGGTGAATCTAGAGAAAGGGCTTCCGGAAGCCCTAAAGCTCACTTTAGGAGAATGGAGCCACATTCAAGAACTGGACTATGAGCAGATCCCTTTCAAATGCAACTTCTGCCATGTATACGGCCACTTCGCTAAGACCTGCCCCAAGCTTGCAGAATCACAGAAACCAGCAAATACTCCAGCTAACACCGACACAGATTTCCAGACGGTCTCGAACAGACGCCTTCCTCCCCGTAGAAAGGAGCCTCAAGCGTCCCAGCAAAAGGCCTCCCAAGATCATTCTCCTCTTGCAGATACCCCTCGGCCAGAAAATAAAAATAGTTTTGCAGTACTCCAAGAAGAAGAAGCACAAGAACCTGATACTGCAGCTGTCCAGGATAAAGGCAACCCTGGCCCCATTGGCTCCTTGGAGGTTCTTGAACAAGCTTCTCCAAAACCTGCTTCTCCAGGTTCAAAGAAAGATCCCAACGCTTTGATTCATGAGACTTCAGCTCAGGCAGGACCGGCAACCTTGATCCCGTCGTCAGAGGGAACCTCCGATTCAGAAAACTTCTCAGCTCCTTCTCCTCCCCTCACCAGAGGGCGAAAGACAAATAAAGAACGTAGAGCAAAGGAAGCAGCCTCAAATATCAGCGCGGGCTCCCAGAAGAAGTTGGATCCTTTCCTTAAGGGGTATCCCTCTCTGCTTTATTAATGTTTTGTTTTTGTGTTCTTCTATGTTCACAATTTGTGAGAGTCTACTCTTGCAAGCAGGCTTTTTTTCGAAATAGCTTCAGAAAAATTTGGGAATCTCTTCTCATAGCAATTTTAAGAAGGCTGACTGTCCTAATTGAGGTCATCAGCCTTCTCCTTCAGAACTCCTCTTTGTACGCTTGGCTGGGCTACAGCCTTTTTTAATCAATCAAAAATTTCTCAGTTTCTGTTAAAAAAAATAATATATAAATCATTTCATTATTATTCGTAGTTACTAGTATTATTACTATGCTTACTCTTTTATATATACCATGTATAAACTCTATATTTATATATATACCATTTGTTAACATTTTAAACTTTTGGTATCATATAGCATGATCCCTAATCATATGACACTTTTGTTTTATCTTAGTCACTTTCTTTAATAAGGCCTTCAAGTAGGGTTTTAGGTCAACTAGGTCACGCATCTCTAAACCTCCTTGCATGTTGAATTGCCTTGTATAACATGGCATTTCTTCAGTACTTTGATGAGATACATAAATTCAAAATTTTATTTAATGACTTAAAAATAAGTTGTTAGCAAAAAACTTCCAATTCTAAAAAATGCAGAATAAAACTCTGAAACAGAATCGAAATAGAAATGCTGAATAGATCATACCTCCAGCCATTGATGCTACTTGATTTTCTGTAGAATATTTCCATGTTCCACAAGGTTTAGCTTCCTATACGGTACTTCCAAGATCTGCTTTCTCTTTCTTGATGGTGTAAAACTGAAGGGGATTGAGTTAGTGAGCTTGGGGACAAAACAGGGGTTTAATAGCCAAGCTTCCATCAAGCTTATGTTGGCTATGTGTCAACTATTCCACAAATCTAGGTAGAGAACCCTAGATGGACCACCCCAAAAGCTTCCAGCAAGAAAACAATTTCCAAACTAGAAATAAGTTTGAGTGTGGTTGATAACTGAATGAACTGTCGGTAGTTTTGAGGAGCCGCTGAATGCTGGATGTGGATGTGGGAGCTTACATTCTCCCACTTGGTCCATACTTCCAAACTTAATGTCTCATCTTAAAACCTATTGACAATCTGTATTAAGTAATAGATACAAGAATCATGGCGATAAGTCCTCTTATGACAAGTATTACCTTCCATGTATTACGATGTATTTATTGCTATTTTATTTTATGTGGCAACAATTTCTCAATGAATAAACCTTATGTTTATTCTTGGTCCTCATAGATGAATGTTCTCAAATTAAATTAAGGTGCACATAAGTATGAGAAAAAACAACACAGTAATTAAGAATTTCATTAAAAATAACATTGTCCATACAATGAGAAACTACATAATGGAAACAAGTCCCATATTCATTACACGATCCCTGAATTTAAATGGTGGCATGCCCGTAGTCAAAGGATCAGTGATCATAAACTCAGTGTTGACGTGATCAATGACCACTTTCTTTTCTTTAACACGTTCCCTTTGCGGATAAATACTTAATGTCGATGTGTTTATTTCGACTCCCACTTTTGTTGTTTTTAGCCATAAAAACAGCAGCTGAATTGTCGCAATACATTATCAATGGCTTAGAGATAGAATCCATAATTCTAAGCCCAGAAATGAAACTCTTAAGCCATACACCATGTAAAGTAGCCTCAAAACAGGAGATGAACTTGGCTTCCATAGTGGAAGTGGCAATCAAGGTTTGCTTGGCACTCCTCCATGATATAGCTCCACCGGCCATCATAAAAATGTATCCTGATGTTGATTTGCGTGAGTCAACACATCCAGCAAAGTCAGAATCTGAGTAGCCAATTACTTCCAAATTGTCTGTCCGTCTATACATAAGCATGTAGTCTTTAGTTCCTTGAAGATACCTCATTACTTTCTTTGCAGCTCTCCAATGGTCTATACCTGGATTACTCTAATATCGTCCCAACATTCCCACAAAAAATGCAATGTCAGGTCTTGTGCAGACCTGAGCATACATTAGGCTTCCGACGGCAGAAGCATATGGAATGTTCTTCATTTGTTCCCTTTCAAGGCCATTCTTCGGGCATTGGTTCAAATTGAACCTATCACCCTTCACAATGGGAGATATACTAGGTGAACAATCCTTCATCCGAAATCTCTCTAAAAATTTATTAATATAGGTTTCCTGAGACAGACCCAAGAGGCCTCGAAATCTGTCTCTATGGATCTTAATGCCAATGACATAAGATGCCTCACCCATATCCTTCATATCGAAATTTTTAGAGAGGAATTGTTTCACTTTATGCAGCATACCCTTATCATTGGTTGCTAGCAAAATGTCATCCACATATAAAACAAGAAAACAAAATTTACTCCCACTAACTTTCAGGTATATACATTGATCCATAATGTTTTCTTCAAAACCAAAAGAAGAAATTACATTATGGAATTTCAAATACCATTGGCGGGATGCTTGTTTTAAACCATACAAGGATTTCTTGAGCTTGCAAACCAATTGCTCACCATCACTAGAGGGGAATCCTTCAGGTTGTTTCATGTAAACCTCCTCCTCTAGATATCCATTTAGAAAAGCCGTTTTCACATCCATTTGATGCAACTCCAAGTCGAAATGGGCTACTAATGCCATAATAACGTGCAAGGAATCTTTCTTAGATACAGGAGAGAAAGTCTCCGTGTAGTCGATTCCTTCTTTATGAGTGAATCCTTTAGCAACAAGTCTAGCCTTGTATCTCTCAATGTTCCCCAATGAGTATTTCTTTGTCTTAAAGACCCATTTACATCCAATGGCTTTTGCACCATTAGGCAGCTCAACAAGATCCCAGACTTTGTTATTCTTTATCGAATTCATCTCTTCCTTCATGGCATCGTACCATAATTTTGATTCTTTGCAATTCATGGCTTGTGAAAAGGACTCGGGATCATTTTCGGCTCCAACATTAAAGTCAGATTCTTGTAGATACACAACGTAATCATCAGGAATTGCTTATCTCCTTGGTCTAGTAGATCTCCTTAATATTGTATCACTATCTTCTTGAGAAGTATGTGGTTCAACTCGTTGTTCAAAAGTTCTTGGAAACTCTTGAACTACCTGATCTACTAGAATGCCACCGGCAGCTTATGGAACTTCAACAATTGGTTGTTCAACACCAGTTTGTACTTGAGGGGTGCTGTGAACAATAACCAATCTATCACCTGAGGTGGAAGGTTGAGATTCTGAATGATCCTTCTCAGAAACTATGTTCCTGGTTAGATCGCTCCCACTGATCAAGTCATTTTCAAGAAATTTTGCATTTCTTGATTCCACAATCCTAGTGCCGTGAGATGGACAATAAAATCTGTAACCTTTAGACCTTTCAGCATATCCAATGAAATACCCACTAATGGTCCTTGGGTCCAGCTTCTTTTCTTATGGATTATATATTCTCACTTCAGACGGGCATCCCCAAACGTGCATATGTCGCAAACTCGGTTTCCAGCCTTTCAATAATTCAAATGGCATTTTAGAAATGGCCTTGGTTGGAACTCGGTTTAATATATACACTGTCGTCTTAAGTGCTTCAGTACACAATGATTTAGGAAGATTGGAGCTGCTAAGCATACTTCGCACCATGTCCACTAAAGTTCGGTTTCTTCTTTCTGCTACACCATTCTGGTCGAGTGAATTAGGCATGGTGTATTGGCCAACAATCCCATGCTCTTGAATAAATTTTGCGAATGGCCCAGGTGCTTGTCCATCTTCTGTGTATCTACCATAATATTCTCCACCTCTATCTGATCTCACGATCTTAATTTGCTTGCCGCATTGTTTCTCTACTTCAGCCTTAAATATCTTAAAGGCATCTAATGCTTTGTTCTTTTGATGAAGCATGTAGAGATACATATATCGTGAGTAATCATCTATAAAAGAGATGAAGTATCTCTAACCATGTGAGTCCATCTCTAGACTACATATATCAGTATGTATGATCTCTAATATGTCCGAACTCCTATTGGCACCTTTCTTTGACTTGTTGGTCTGCTTTCCTTTCATGCAATCCACACAAGTCTCAAAATTAGTGAAATCCAGAGTATTAAGTACTCCTTCATTTACCAATCTTTTAATTCTTTCTATGGAGATATGACCTAACCTCTCGTGCCATAATTTAGAGGAATATTCATTAATAAAACATCTTTTAGTGCCAGTGTGAACATGCATTGAATCATAAGTGACATTGTTTTGTAAATTAATGCGGTAAAGATCATCGGACAAAATACCATTCCCAACATAATCAGATTTATAAAATAAACTCACGGATGTTTCTGAAAAGTTAAAGGAATATCCAAAAGGTACAAGTCTTGAAACTGAAATCAAGTTTCTAGAAAAACTTGGAACATAAAAGATCTTTTCTAATTCTAAAACAAAGCCACTACTTAAAGTTAAATAGCATGTTCCTATAGCTTCCACATGCGAGCCCATCTTGTTTCCTGATAAGATGCTTCGCTCACTTCCCACTCGCTTCCTTAGGTTTTGCAAACCCTGCAAGGAATTCAAAATGTGAATTGTTGATCCAGAATCAATCCACCAAGTGTTAATATTGCAATTGACCATATTAGATTCATAACAAACAAACGAGATTGCATTACCTTTGTCCGCAAGCCATTTCTGAAATTTTTCGCATTCCTTCTTCATGTGTCCCTTCTTTTTACAGAAGAAACACTTGGAATCCTTCTTAATATTAGCTTGGGGAGGTACTTTACCTTTCCCTTTCTTATTGGCTTGAGATTTACCCTTCCTATGCGTTGCCAGCATTGCACTTTCTCCCAGTTCCATCACCAGTCTTTCTTCCTCTTGAACACACATGGTCATGAGTTCATTTATTGACCATTTATCCTTATGTGTGTTGTATGAGATTTTGAAAGGTCCATATTGGTGCGGAAGGGTGTTCAGGATGTAGTGCACCAGGAAAGACTCTGATATTTCAACCTCGAGTTTTTTCAATTGAGCCACATTTTCCCTCATTTGCATGATGTGCTCGCACACAACTTTCACACTAGTGAGCCTTAGGGATGAGAACTTCATGATTAGGGTGCTTGCTAGTGCCTTGTATGAAGTGACAAATTGATCATCAATGGCTTTTAGCAAATCTCGGACCCTTTCATGCTGATCAATTGAACCATGAATACTAGCTAAAATTTTAGTCTTAATGAACATCATGCTTAAACGATTAGATCGCTCCCATCGCGCATAAAGCGTGATGTCCACTGCAGTGCTGGTATTGGTGAGTGCTGGTGGTTCATCTTTCCTAATAGCATAATCTATGTCCATCCATCCCAAATGAAGGAGAATTCTCTCCTTCCAGACCTTATAGTTATCTCCCTTAAGTTCAGGGATATCAAAACGAATTTCAGAGAAATTTGCAGGTTGTGCAACTGCATAAAAATAAAGATCACATGCTTACGTTAAAATTGAGACCAAATAAAATTTCATGTTTTACCAATGTAAATTCATGCTTTAAGATTGAATCTAATGACATAAAAATTGTCTGTGGGCTAAATTTTTAATTCATGCAGATTCAAATATTCTTCATGATAAAACCATTAATTCATAATTCTTGTGGGTAAGTTATGAATAATTCAATATTTTATCCTAATTAATTACATAAATATAATAAAAATTTCTGTGGGAAAAAAATTATTATATTTAGTATAATTAATTACAATTAATGTCTAATCT
>LPNX010409850.1:67102-79762 GCA_001517045.1 Pseudotsuga menziesii | reverse complement strand
ATTAGAGATGCTGTGGCTATTCTCTAATTAAATATCATATAGATCACTAGACATTATTGCTGTTCACTGTAACAAAACAAGCTTCAAATGAACAGATCTGAATGAGGGAAAGCTAAGAAATCTAAACTCCACTGTCAGTTCCAGAATTTAAAATGGCTCAATATTTATGTCTGTCTATAAGCCCATATACTTCAAGAAAGCGTTCACCAAAATGCTACTTGATAAAATATAGAACTTAGAGACTGGAAGCTTCAACAATGTACAATGTAGCTTCAACAATAGATATGGTAGATTTGGACAAATACAGACCTCAAAGGGTTAACCAAACATTCCAGAAATAATAATGGAAACTTCAAACCCTTGTTGCAATAAAAGACAATCTTTAGGACAGTCCAGCAGCACCTTTCAAAATGCAGAAGCAGCCTTAACCCAGACTCCAGCACCCTCAAAATGTGGCACACTTTCGTACAGCAGTAGCAACCTCAAGAAGGTTGTAAAGAGGCAAAGGAACCCTCTAAACAGGTATAGCCTGCTACAACATGCTAAACAAGGACCCCACAGCCCTAACATGATATGGTAACACTGGCAAAAAGAGGCGTTAATATTCAGATCTAGATCATAGCATTTGAAATTAAACTGGCAGGGATAAATAACATATATATATGGAGCCAACTTTTCATATTTGAGCATCTAAATCCATCTATAGGAGATTCTACAGATCGAAGGTTTAAATAAAATATATATCTATATATAGAGAGCCACAGTTTGAGATTTGTGTAAGTGAAATAAATCTACAAGAAAATTATCATTTATCTAACAAGAATAGAGTTGGTGCAACCTTCCTAGCTTTCAAACCCAGAGTTTGTAATACAACAGGATATAATATGATAATGGAAAACCAAACAATGAAATGCATGATTTGAATAATATCCAGGGCAATTCCCATCAATGTCAATGCAACTCTTCAAAATTACCTATCTGAAGGAAGTAAATGGCTATCCCATCAAAATAAAAAGAAAAAAATGGAAATCATGATTATTTTGACTTGCGCCTTCTCTGGAAGTTAAAAGGAAGATAGGTAAAATACAAAGTGCAATCGTAAGCTCTACGATTAGGAATTCTATCCGATCATTTATTTATTTTAAATTTCTACGAGGTTTAAAATCCCCAAACAAACAATGTCAGACACACAGAGAAAACCCTACAGTGGCAACTACATACAGAACACCAAGGTAGAGATAACTGCTCTGATACCAACTGTTAGCAAAAAACTTCCGATTCTAAAAAATGCGGAATAAAACTCTGAAACAGAATCGAAATAGAAATGCTGAATAGATCATACCTCCAGCCATTGATGCTACTTGATTTTCTGTAGAAGATTTCCCTGTTCCACAAGGTTTAGCTTCCTGTACGATACTTCCAAGCTCTGTTTTCTCTTTCTTGATGGTGTAAAACTGAAGGGGATTGAGTTAGTGAGCTTGGGGACCAAACAGGGGTTTAATAGCCAAGCTTCCATCAAGCTTCTGTTGGCTATGTGTCAACTGTTCCACAAATCTAGGTAGAGAACCCTAGATGGACCACTCCAAAAGCTAGAAATCAGTTTGAGTGTGGTTGATAACTGAATGAACTGTCGGCAGCTTTGAGGAGCCGCTGAATGCTGGATGCGGATGCGAGAGCTTACATACGTAAGATGAGATCAATATTTTTTCAAAGTCATTTTCACTTAACATATTCATTTTTCAGTAACTCCTAGCATTTATCCATAGCCCAACCCATACTCAACGCTAAGAACACGGAGTTACAACTTAGTGCTATTCAATAGCTCCTGGCTCAACACTAATGCTAGGATGTAGTTGTAGCATACACCTAGGGATACAATGGCCAAGGATCCGATGTTCCAGAGCTTATGCTCAACATCAACTTGGAATTTTTTCATGTGCTTCAGAGCTTCCTGCTCAACACAAAGGTCTCATAACTCATGTGCTTCAGAGCCTCTCAGTCAACACAAACATTTAAAATGCTCATGCGCTTCAGAGCCTTTCGCTCAAAAAGGCAAACCTTTAAAATACTCATGTGCTCCAGAGCTTCTCGCTTAACACAAAACATCAAATACTCATATGTCTCAGAGCCTGTGCTCAACACAAACATCTCATCAATTATATGCTTCAGGGTCCATCGCCCAACACATGAAATCATATACATAAAACATATGCAATTGAATTAAGCCCAATATATCAAACAAATCATAAGTCTCATGTGCTGTCAAGTCTTATACCTAATATATAAAATAAAACATCAAAACAACATCATAAGCAATGGAACTTGTACCCATAAATATTAGGTCAAAAATTCTAGATATTGCATTAAAATACAATTTTTTTAAGTATTAAAAATTTGAAAACAAAAAAATTATACCAAAAAAAATTGAATTCTACTATTTAAGAAATTTAATTTAAGTTTAAAATGATTCTATACTTCCGTTAAAATAACTTTAAATAAAATATGCTGTAGAAAATTAAAATATCCTCTATCCACACATTATTAAACCTCTCAATAAAGTAAAATATGCCGTAGAAATGCAGTCATAACCATAACTAAGCTAATCATTACTAAATGTAAAAACGATTTCACCGCAAACGATTAAATTTAAACTTGAGTGCCCGCTGGCGATAAAATCTGAACCGGCGACTGTATATACAAGAAGCAGATTGCATTGATAGCTTCTCAAGGACAGAATATATTGAATTTATCGAGACAAGGCGGAGTAGAATACAGGAGAGACGATTATCAAAGAGATGTAACATATACAAAGACTTATTCGTTTCGACAGCTAATTAATAACAGTTTCAAGAATCCGAGCTCTGTGATCTGCATAGGGTTGAGACCGTTTTAATATTTTTTGTTTTGGCCGATACATATATGCCCTAATGCGCGCAAAGCGTTTCAGCCTCGCTTGTCCAGCCAGAGACTCGATCTTGAGACGTTATAGGACGTTATAGAGATTCGACCTTGCGATGATGCAACACCTAGACCTGAAAAGCATCAGGAGCACTCGAATCTGAGTAGCAGTTTACGAGTGCCTGCATGGCCTGAACCTGCATCTTAAGCGCCACCGTGTAGTGCGCGACCTCTTTTAAGAAAACTGGTGTGTCCAGTCTGCGGCTTCCCGGCACGAGTAACCTTAGCGTTTGCATACGAGAAGCCACGGTGCCTCCTGCTTCTTTTTCACAATAATGAAAAGCGTGGAGGCTACTCCCCGCTCTGTATGCTGCTCCAGGGCGCCACCTGACGGACTTTCTGCAAGCCACAGTAGGTTTGTCAGACGCCGATTTCCTTCTGAAGTGGTATTTAATTACTCGGGGTTCGCAACGCGTTTTCTTGAACCTGAAAATGTATTTCCGGAGGATAGCTCGGCTCCACGAGCTTCGACCTTTGGCCGTCATGGCCAGCGACAGCTCGGAAGCCAGTTTCACGGCTCGACTTCGAGCCGAGACGCTGGTCGCGGTTTCGATTCTTCCACGGCGTAGAACATCCACTAAACAACCCAAATATTTCCGTCGGAAACCCGCCCTCCATGCCGTCTCGCGTCCGGAAAACTGTTCCATATATAAACGGTTCCGGAAATTATAAAAGCCGAGCGAAAAATAAAAGGTTCTTAAAAACTCTTTTGTTCCTGCGCAGAGCGGAGGCAAAACTAAATTGAGAAGAGCTACCACAGGAACGGGCTGGGGTTTAAATAGAGAAGACTAGTTTGGAATTTCAAATGACGGACACCCGTCAAAATCGCCGGTAACAATCAAAATCTAAAATGTTTTCTGTATTCTAAGCCAGATTTTGACGGTCTCTGTAAAATATTAGCTGTATTTGACGGGTAAATTGGCCCATGAGGGGTATTTACCCGTCAAATTCCATCCCTGGTGGAGTAGATAGGATATTTCAATATATATATATAAATATATAAATATAATCTTTATTAATCTTTCAATATATAAATATAATCTTTATTAAAAATAGTAATAAAAATATATAAATATAATCTTTATTAAAAATAGTAATAAAAGGCGTTAATATAAAAAAAAACAATTTAGTGAATTAAGAAATGGACCGAGTCTAGATTCATTTCACTATTTCCAAATAATTAGTCATATTATATGATAAATTATACCTTAAAATTTGTTGAAGCCATATCTATAGGTAACTTGCTCGACACACTTCCTAAACACTAGTCACATACGATGGAATATACCTATAGAATTTGTTGTGGCCTTATCTATAGGTAACTTGCTACACACATTTCCACTTACGGAATCGTAAAATGAATTTGCAAAACTGATTTTATAAAACATAAAGAACAATGAGAGCAAGGGGTTTCCCTATGACAAAGACTTGACATTGAATTTCCATGCGATAATATGATTACAGGTAAGATGGTAACACATCTCCTACGATATGCTAACACGTCCATAACCAGAACATGCAGAATTTTAGGATGTGGGGTTAGAGGAAATGATATTGTCTGCCTGCTTTTTGACTTAAAATGTGACCATTACTTTATCTTTTTACGTATTTGGCCGTTCACTTGTTAGTGGTCAATAACGGCGTTTTGCGACTATATGACAACTATATGTTTAAACATCACTTTCCAAGGAGTTAGGTTTGCATTGAGCATCATGGGCTTACTATATTTTGTTATTTGATGAGTTAATTATATATATATATATATTTTGATTGATGATGATGATTATTATTAGGATCCATTAAAACTAATTTTTATTTGTTGTGAGTTTATTGTTAAGTTTTAAATTTGTGATATTTTATGAAGAAATGTATGTTCTCAATTGTTAGGTTTACTCAAGCTATACTATGCATCTATGAAGTATTGAAAGAATTAAATTTCTGGTTTTTGAGTGCCAATGGGGGTTTCACCTTGTTAACCAATATCTTATTCATTCATAAATATGTGCTTTTTAATTATGAAAATAAGGTAAATATATTGTAGGTATTGGGGGGTGTGCGAGTAGGGTATGGCTGGTTATACCTATTGGGGGTATAAAAATTGGTATTTAGTAAAAAATAGTTTTTTTAATTGGAAAATTGTTTTGGCAGGGCGGCTCAACAAAAGGATTTTGGGGCTCAACAAAAGGATTTTGGTGGGTATTTACAAATATCTAATAAAATTAGGGGTATTCTTTAATATCCCATGACCTAAGGTGCTATGGCATAGTTTCATTGAGTGAAGACCCCGCGTTGAGTGCAAAATTTATTGTTTTTTTTTCCCATGAGGAATTTCATTTTCTTAGTCCTTGATAGATTTGGAGTTAGGTTAGATCTACATCACTTTGAGATGTGATTGATCCCATCAAAAGTTTAACTTCATTGCTAGTATGGTTTAGATAAATTTGATCGTTTGAGATTTTATTAATATCATTTTTAATGTAGAAAATATTATCAAGAAAGCCACTTCAAAAGCCATACAAAGATTAAGTTGAATAGTATTAAAGTAACAAGCTTAAGAAATTAAAAATATGAATAAACTATCATGATGTTAACTGCACCTTCTAGTTTTCTCATCTTAACATATAAATCATATGAAAATGGAAATTGATTTTAAAGATTATTCAAATTGCAAGGAATATGTTATGTCCATTCTTTCTTGTTTTCTAATATTAATAGTTTATTTTTGCAATTTTATATGTTTTTCATCATTCTTTTAGATTTAATATATTATATACATTAATGCATTATATATATCTTAGTATTCTATATATCTTAATATTAGAGTGGGTTTTAAGTAAAGTACCAAAAGAGCGATCATATCAAAGAAATATTTCAATTCATAACTACTGATACTTCACAACATTATAATAGGTATTCTAAAATTGGTTTACATTGTGTTACCATTAAAAGAATTTCACTTAATAATTTGTAAAAGATCACGGTGTTGAGTGATTATCTTTGTAATCATTGCATTATATTTTTTTCAATGATATCGTTGATGAAATGAATGCAGTTTTTTGACTGTATTAAGTCATTTTCACTTTATCGCTATTGGAACAATTATACATTATAGTGGTGTGTTATCTCATCATTAAAATCAATGTAACTATTTGATTGTTCTAGATCCTTTTTTGTTATATCATTGAAATTAGTGCAATGTATCTTTTGTGCTATATCACTATTGAAATCATTCCAACTATTTGATGCCTATAGGTTATACATTATTGAAATCAATGCAATTACCTAATTGCTCTAAATCATTTTTCACCATATTACCACTAATATCAATACACCTTATTGTTTTAAATGTTACCATAAACAATGTTGTATATCCATTATATCCTATATTTGTAGGCCTTTTACACCCCAAAGATCTGGTAAAATGGTGACATATTATACATGGTTTGAAAGCTTACTCCAAGACTTTTTTGACGCTATGTAGAACTCTCTCTAACTCCAAAGGAATGACAAAGATATGAAGGTTTTTTTTTATGACTGTCTAACTAGAAGTAAAAGCCCCAATACAATATTGTTTTAAATGTTACCATAAACAATGTTGTATATCCATTATATCATTGTTAAAATCAATATAAATAATTGTTTTTTTAATTTTATTATAGTATCACGGTATCAATAAACCTTAATTTAAATGCAATCTTAAATATAAATTTATATACATAAAATTTTAAAATTAAAAAAATCATATTATTTTTTTTATTTCAATTATAATGTTGAATATCATTATAATTCCAAACATGACTTTTATTAAAGAATCACATATGTTACAAATCTCACTCTAAATATCTACTAGAAATTATAATATTTCTTCACAAGATTTTTTTTAAGTTTACGCTATTTTTTAAAAGTAATTTTTTAAGAGAAGCTTGAAAATCGAAAATTTAAATCGTGGTCATCTAACATCATATGTATTTGACATAAAAGTGAATCCCGAATAATAAAGGTGTATTGTGATTGTATTCCATTTTCCTATTTAAAAATGATCAATGAATGAAAATGGACGGTGTAATAAACATTCTTATGTCCATATCATAGTGGGGTGTAGTTGAGGAACCCTCGAGGAATGCATTAGAAAAGTAGTTGATTAGCTCATTGATGATTTAAATGAGTTGTTAATGTTATTTCCTTTTGCAAAGGGAAAAACCACTTTTATTTTTTATATTAATTTAAAATATATTATAATTACAAACCGATATAGAAATTTTGTATCAGTTACATATAGATAGAGATGTCATATGGACTATGTTGTAACTACTGCAAAGAAAAACTAGTTTGCCAAAAATAAACTAATGTATTTCATCGTATTTCATCATATTCATAAACAAGAAAAATATGATATTTAATGTTCAAGTTGATAACATAGAGTCTAAAACTTAATAACAGTAAAAGTAAAAAACGGTATAAGTTCACAGTGTTTAGTAAGCTTTCATAGATCCTGTGTCTATGAAGTTTTTTTCTAGAAACATTTTATATAAAATATAGCCACTCTTAAATCCAATTGCCCTTTTTGATAAAGTATAAGCTTTTCTGTTGAAGTCCCTATATATATGATGAAGATAATCTATGGAAATGATTCAAGTAAACTCTTAACCATTCTTAGTCAATGAAACAGATCCAATGATAGAATTTGGTGTACATGATTTTCCCAATCAACAATGATTTTTGAGTCCCCCGAAATATGTGAAATATGAAAATTATTTTTCTTTGCAAACCATAATAAACACCAAAGAGCTAACAACTCCACTTTGTTATTAATTCCTTTACCCACTTCCATTTTCAGTAAAAAGAATCGGTGAAATATGAAAGTTGTTTTTTTGTGCAAACCATAATAAACCCCAAAGAGCAAACAATTCCACTTTGTTATTAATTCCTTTACCCACTTCCATTCTAAGTAAAAGTATGTGATTCATCAATAATTAAGTAACCATGCCTACCCCAAAATCACCCCTTTGTTCAACTCCATCAAAGGAACTAGTCACCACAAAGCCATCCAAAAACAGAAAGTGTATCGCTCTTGCCGATAATTTCTTGTTACCACATCCATACTCTTTAATCCCTCACATTACTTTAATACTCACATGTAAAGCATCAATGTAACCCTCCTAAAAAATATTGCAATTCCTAGGTCTCTGAACTTCCCAGAGAGTTGCATAACGAACTTCAATTAATAATGGATGTGAAACATTCCAACTGTATATATTCTCCTCCAGTTTTTGCATGTCCCACTTAAATATAAGCCACAGACTCTTAGATTGCTCTAACCAAACATTCTAAAAAGAAGAAACACTCACCAAAGACATGGTCCACTGACTCCATTGCTGAAATGCATAGGAAACATCTACTTGGCCCCATAACTCCTCTTTTCTAGAGTCCTTCCCAAGTCAGTATTTCCTTATTTAGAGTCAGCTATACAAAACCTTTAATTTTTGTTGGGAGGTTCCCTTTCCAGGATGAAAGCATCCATCAAGTAGACGTCCTAGTCAAATATTGCTAAGCAAGAGCGTTGTAGGCCAGCTTTGCAGTAACATCACCCTTATTCTTGTTTAGGCACCAAAATATTTCATCACCACTGTATCATAAACTGATCCCATCCAAGTTTAATATGGAAATAAAGTCATCCCATTCAGTGGCCAAGTCTCTTTGCAGATTTAAATTGGTAGTCGAGTACCAACTAAAGACAGGATCAACATTCACCTTGACCGTCTGTTTAATCACAACAATGTTCCTCTGATGGAGATTCCTAAGAATATTAGCAGATAGAGAATAATTATCCAACAGGCCGACAATTGGATCAATGCCTAAAAAACTTGAACGCCCCTTCCAATCAACCACCCAACATTTTGAATAATAAAAGGTAAAGTTTTTATAAGAATTCTCCAAATATATGAGGAAGGGGATAACTTCAAACTAAAACTTCTCAGCTGAATAGCCAACGAAGTACTTGTAACACCCCGGTTTTGACCCCGTTTGCATGATGTCTATAATGTAATTAATCGTGGTGAGGAGCTAAAGGAAAAAGCCCCACCATCGATTTGGCTGTGTATGTTTCGGCAATGGGGATAGTTACCAAAGGTATATCATGCTATCTGGCACATTATAATTCGACATCATGTAAACATGCACATCAATTAAAAATAAACCCACAACCAGCTACGGCAGTGCAATGTTAAAATGAAAAGGGCATGATTCCAAAGGATCAGGGTGTGGGGCATGTCAAACCTTGGTCTATGGGGGGGAAAGCCTTGTTTGATTTGCCATCTTCCCTTGTCTCATCCAACCTCTTTAATGTTTTGTGGAGTAGTTGAGGTAGTTATTAGTGGTGGCTGTGGCAGGACTATCAGTCCTTGCCCACGTGCCCACTCCACCAGCAGACTCTCCTCTTCACGTAGCGTGGGGCATAAGAAAAATTCACTCCACTCCCTCCACTGCTAAGGCATTCTCGTCATTGTTTGTTCATCCTCACGCAGAGCCGTTGTCTGTTCATCCTCACACAGAGCCGTTGTCTGTTCATCCTCACGCAAGAGCGGAAGTCTTGCTCATTTTCTCACGCAGAGATGGTTCGGCTTCCTCACGTGCACCGTTTGGGGGATTCTTCATCGACTGATTACCCTCACACAAAGATTTGTTCTCTTTTCCCTTCTTATGCACAGGATTTTTGCGTTGGTTTTCCTCACGCAAGGAATGGGTGAAATCGTGGCTGTCACTCAGGATTTTCGGGTGCAGGAGCCATTCACGCTCGGGGCTGTGCGCCTGTGTGTTCCATACCGGTGTCGGTGGTATGTGTAAGTCTCCTTGTCGCTTGTGGCCATGTATGCTGTCTACTATGGTCTGTGTTTGTGTTTTCCCATGTCTATGCTGGGAGTTTTCCTTATCCCCTATTTTGGGACTGTGTAAGGTTGCCATAGTTTTCATTGTGCATTGGGATGTCGATTTGCCTTGGTTTTGGGTTGCTTCTTGGATGCTAAGGCTGTGGATGTCTTTTGGGTGTTGTGTTGAGTTGTTTTGGCCACTCTAGGGCTAAGAACAACTTTGAGTTGTCTTGAGGACTTGAGTTGTTTCACCTGTTGGTTGGGATTAGCACCTGGTTGTCTTTGCCTTCTTCGCAGAGCTGTGAAGGGATCATTTTGCTGCGGTATGCAGTGGTTGGTATTCGGACTATTGAGAGTGGGATTAGAGGCTGTGTATGCATGAGAAGACTGGTGTTGAGGCCACCAGCTTGGCATTTAGCATGTCCTAGCTCCTTGATGACTTGGTAGGACCCTGTTGTGTGGGTTTGGCTGATTGGCAAACGTTGGCTATGTGTAAGCCTGCATTGACCCTTATTCCTTGAGGAATCATGCCCAGCTCGGGGGTGGCAGTGTTGCTGAGAGATTGATGAGCACATTGGCCTATGGTTGGGTGGAACGTTCCAGCGACGTAGCTGGTTGCGGGGCGAGTTCTTCATTGAAAGATAAGTAATCCTGATTGTTTCACCTCTGCAATTATATCTATTGTTCCATGAATTATGATGAACATGTTAAATGATGGAATGTGTGTGTTGCTTTCGTTGAATGTTGAGTAACTATGTATCCTTGTATGTTTTATGCATCTTGTATGATGGATTATGCATCTTAGTATGTGTTATGTTTAAGCTTTTTATTTCAGCATTGTTGTCTGTTCCTGTTCATGGGGCTGTTTGTCCGTTTATGTGGTGTGGGTAGCGTCTTCTTCGCCAGTCGGAGGGTTGGGGATGCCACAGAGTGGTATTAGAGCCAGGTTGCAGCATGGGCCTGAATGGACCACCAAGATGCAGTGACAGAGGCATGATTTCTCTCTGCCCAGCAGAGATCAGAAATGGATGACATAAAACTTCCATGAATTTGCCTAAGTGTTTGAACAGTCAGTTCATAGGAACACTTAATGGAACGGACTTCCGATGTAGTGGAAGAGCTAGAAGGAAGCATGCCCGACGGAGAACAATTGGAGGGAAAATTATGAAATTTTTTCTAAGTGTTGACGTCTGTCGGCAGAAAATAGATGTTGGGATCGTCGACACCATGAAGGAATTTAGCGGTTGTCTGTCTGCTGTTGCAGCTGTCGAAGGGACTAAAATGCCGATGCAGCAGTGTTCATGGATCCTATTGCCGACAGTTGGAAAGTTTTGAAATTTGGCTCAAGTGTTAAAATCATTGGAAGGAGAAAGTTGTTCGAGCGTCCGCCGTTGCGGATGGCTAAACAACTACGCGTCCGACGAGTAAGGCTTCTGACCGCCGACGCCATGAAGAAAGTTCAATTTTTTTTTCTAAATATAGAAATCGTCGGCTATCGAAAGAAGATAGTGGTTCGTACACCCGCCGTTGCGGAAGCTTAGAGAACTAGTCTTCCGATGAGAAAAGACTGCTGATGCCGGTTAAAATTAGCTCACCGATCGGAAGAAGATCGAAGATCGTGTTCCGCCGTTACGGCTGCTGATGGAACTATTTCGCCAACAAAAGGAAGATCAAGTGGCGGCAGAAAGTACATGATTGAGCCGACATGGGTGAAAATTCAAAAATTTTCTAAGTGTTGAGATCATCGGAAGGAGTGAGCTGTTTGAGCAGCCGATACGTCGACTGAGTTAGCCAAAAGGACTTCCGATGCCATCGGCGGAAGAAAGTAGAAAGGGGAAAATTTTGAAAAGTTGAAAATTCGTCTAAGTATGGAAACCGTCGACAAAATTTAGCTTTTTGAGTAGCCGATGCAGCGGTAAGTATCGAAGGAAAATAGAAGATGAGGTTGCCGATGCGGCGACAGAAGGAAGAGGAAAGATTTCCGAAAATTTTCTAAGTACAGAAACGTCAGAAAACTTTAGAGGATTGGACCGCCAACATGTCGGAGAAAATTAGAGGATCAGTCTGCCGATCCATCGGAAGCCAGAGGAGGATCGACCCGAAACGTTAAAAAAATTTAGTTGATTGGACCACCGATGAGCGTCGAATGAAAAATGAAGATCAAACTGCCGAAGTGTCGAAAGCTTAGAGAACTAGCCGTCCGACAGGTAGAGGATTTGATCGCCGACAAAGATTGAAAGCATAGATGAACGGACCGCCAATAGGCCGAGAGAAGCTAGTTTTTTGGTCCACCGATAGGTCGGGAGAAATTTAGTTGTTCCAATCGTCGATGAGTCGTTTAGCCGCGGAATCCACAGACGATTTACGGCCCGACATTGCGGATGCCTAAGGAACTATCCATCCAATGGATAGTGGTTTTGGTCGCCGATGCAGCGGAAAGGATTATGGTTCGGATCGCTGATACAACAGAGAAGCTAACTGTTTCAACTGCGGAAACGTCGGGCTGATAGTCGAAATGAGAGCCGATTCTGTAGAGGAAATTTTGAGATTTTCAAGTGGGATTTTCCAGGAGATTTCGACTGTTTTTCAACAAGATTTTTCAGCAATTTTTCAGTGGGGTTTACAGGTGGCTGAAGTTGGCACCCAGTCCAAAATACAGTTGTGTGTAAAATGCTAAGATTTGGTGAAAATCTTCATTTTTTGAAGTGGTGTGGTTTTCACACCTGAGGTCGGAATGAAGCATGTTGATAGGCGTTGGAAAGCTTATCCAGTAGGGAACAAGGGAAAGTCACCAGAATCTGAGCATGGACCAGAAAAGTGCTAATGACAGCCACTG
>LPNX010409850.1:40934-65060 GCA_001517045.1 Pseudotsuga menziesii | reverse complement strand
TGTGGATATGAACTGTAAAAAGGAGTTGGGATGGCTAACCGAGGGACTGTCAACTCAGAGAAGGGAGCCCCATTTCTCCTTAACAAAGGCATACTGCGTCGGAAAATGGATAAGTGTTTTGTGACCCTTGCTAATAATATGCATGTCAATTATTAAAATTCCATATGCAGAACATGTTTTGATTTTATTTCCATGATGACCGATTGCTTGAGTATGAATAGGGCCTACATGGCTAACATCGGAAAGGGGTGCACACTTTCCCGATGTCAGATCATGAAAGGGTTTTCAATATTGATTACACCCTAGGGAGTGGACGCACTCCTGGTGTCTCAATACTTGATAGTGAATGATATGAGATATGGTTACAATTTTAGAGCAATAATGCTGATGAGTTTGCTTATATTGCTTGTGTTGACAGGCTAAATATATGCAGTTGGGTGTTGCACCCTAAAGGTAAAAGATAAATGGTTGTTGTGAGGGGTTGTGGAGTAAGGGTTATTGTTGATATAAGTGTATGTTGGTATAAGTGTATGTTGGGCTGTTATATGCCCGGGGATCCATAGTAGATCCTACACCTGGAAATGGTCATGGTAAAGTTCCAAGCCCAGTCAACATGAGGATGTACTGGTTGGACATTAATTATTTGATGCTATGGAGTAGCCTGCATGCTGACCTAACATCCAAGTCCATAGGCGATCCCAAGGCTTGCAAAGCGAAGCAAGATCCTGTGGACCAATGAGGAAACACACAATACATATAAGTATTGGATCATTTTGCTTATGAATGTACATGTGTATATGATTTGGTTATGATGTTTTAAGCTCTTGTTCTAGAGATAAAACCGATGAGAATAAACTAAACATGTGAATCTATTCAATGTTTGTATATAGGTATCGCTGGGAGCGAGGACTATGAGAGCATCCTAGGGGTGCATGTGGACATGTGACTGTCCTGGAGAGCTCGGAATGAGTGGTAATGAAAAGGGTGCTAGTAAGACTGTGGAGGTCCTAGCAGCTGAGACAAACCATGTGGAGAGACTCCATGGTTTAGAGGTCTGAAATGGACCGAAGACACTAAGTGTCATGACTAAGAGGGATTGGTCCAGCATTCACGGTGAAGTGAAAGAGGCTGAGAGCATGAAAAGCCACAGCGGTGGTGTGGGTTCTAGGATGGAACAAAACAAGAGGGGAAAAGCTCTTGCTGCTCTCTCTTGCCCTTTATATATATATATATTTATGCATTGTGAAAAACAAAAGATTGTTGAATGCATGTATGACTGAAAATGGAATGTGTGTATTTGCTTAAAGTAAATTATGAATGCTGGAATAGTTAATTCCCTGCCCAAGAATGGACATAAATGAGCTCGTGTTCCTATTGGGAAGGCATGAAAAATATGAAAGTCTCCTTGATGAGACTTGGACTGTCATGCCAATTGGGTAATTAACTGACTGATTTTAATGTTTATATTATGCTTGGTCTGATAGAATTTCAATGGTGCATTTCACAGGTGAGAAAAGTGAAACCCAATAGTGCACATTGATCATGGCAGCAGATCAAAAGTTGTTGGACTTGGCTGGAAGTCTCCTTCAAATGATTGCCAAGACCCAAGAAAATCTTGGGGAGATGCTCAAGATACAGAAAAGGCAGAATGAAATGAACCACCAGATTTTGCAAGACTCTATTGGTTTGCAAAGGGAGGTGAAAAGCCTTCTAGGAGCAATCGACAAAGGAAAGGAAGGTGGATTAGTGTTGGGACATTCGTCCAAGTGACCCGATAAGAAACGGTCCAGGCATGAAGACTCAAAGGAAATTGAGCAGGTAAAGATGAAGCAGCCAGTGAAATGTTGGGAATGTGGAGGACATCATTTACGTTGGGACTGCCCAATGAGGGAACATGATGAGGTAAACAGTCACAAAGTTCCTAGGCTTCGAGATAAGATGAGAGCTGAGAACCAGCGGGAGAAGTTCGTGGAAGCCAAGGGGCTTGGTCTTTCACGTTCATAGTGAATAATTGAACATGGGACAGATCTGCAAAATTTTGAAATTTTGATGTGGAATTGTATATATATTGTATATGTATTCCTATGTATTGGAACACCGAGGACGGTGTTATTCCAAGGGGGAGGGGAATGTAACACCCCGGTTTTGACCCCGTTTGCATGATGTATATAATGTAATTAATCATGGTGAGGAGCTAAAGGAAAAAGCCCCACCATAGATTTGGCTGTGTATGTTTCGGCAATGGGGATAGTTGCCGAAGGTATATCGTGCTATCCAGCACATTATAATTCGGCATCATGTAAACATGCACATCAATTAAAAATAAACCCACAACCAGCTACGACAGTGCAACGTTAAAATGAAAAGGGCATGATTCCAAAGGATAAGGGTGTGGGGGATGTCAAACCTTGGTCTATGGGGGGGAAAGCCTTGTTTGATTTTCCATCTTCCCTTGTCTCATCCAACCTCTTTAATGTTTTGTGGAGTAGTTGATGTAGTTATTGCTGAGTAGTGGTGGCTGTGGCAGGACTGTTAGTCCTTTCCCACATGCCCACTCCACTAGCAAACTCTCCTCTTCACATAGCATGGGGCAGAAGAAACATTCACTCCACTCCCTCCACTACTAAGGAATTCTCATCGTTGTCTGTTCATACTCACACAGAGCCATTGTCTGTTCATCCTCACCCAGATCCGTTGTCTGTTCATCCTCACGCAGGAGCGAAATCCTTGCTCATTTTCTCACACAGAGATGGTTCGGCTTCATCACGTGCACCGTTTGGGGGATTCTTCATCGACTGATTACTCTCACACAAAGAGTCATTCTCTCTCCCCTTCTTATGCATAGGATTTCTGCGTTGGTTTTCCTCATGCAGGGAACGGGTGAAATCGTGGCTGTCACTCAGGATTTTCAGGTGCAGGATCCATTTGTGCTCGGGGCTATGCGCCTGTGTGTTCCATACCAGTGTTGATGGTATGTGTAAGTCTCCTTGTTGCTTGTGGCCATGTATGCTGTCTACTGTGGTCTGCATTTGTGTTTTCCCATGTCTATGCTAGGAGTTTTCCTTCTCCCCTATTTTGGGACTGTGTAAGGTCGCCATAGTTTTCATTGTGCATTGGGCTGTCGATTTGCCCTGGTTTTGGGTTGCTTCTTGGATGCTAAGGCTGTGGACTTATTTTGGGTGTTGTGTTGAGTTGTTTTGGCCACTCTAGGGCTAAGAACAACTCTGAGTTGTCTTGAGGACTTGAGTTGTTTCACCTGTTGGTTGGGATTGGCACTTGGTTGTCTTTGCCTTCTTCACAGAGCTATGAAGGGATCGTTTTGCTGCGGTATGCAGTGGTTGGTATTTGGACTGTTGAGAGTGGGATTAGAGGCTGTGTATGCATGAGAAGACTAGTGTTGAGGCCACCAGGTTGACATTTATCCTGTCCTAGCTCCTTGATGACTTGGTAGGACCCTGATGTGTGGGTTTGGTTAATTGGCAAACCTTGGATATGTGTAAGCCTGCATTGACCCTTATTCCTTGAGGAATCATGCCCAGCTTGGGGGTGGCAGTGTTGCTGAGAGATCGATGAGCATGCTGGCCTATGGTTGGGTGGAACGTTGCAGCGACGTAGCTGGTTGCGAGGTGAGTCCTTCATTGAAAGATAAGTAATTCCGATTGTTTCACCTCTACAATTATATCTATTGTTCCATGAATTATGATGAACATGTTAAATGCTGGAATGTGTGTGTTGCTTTCGATGAATGTTGAGTAACTGTGTATCTTTGTATGTTTTATGCATCTTGTATGATGGATTATGCATCTTGGTATGTGTTATGTTTAAGCTTTTTATTTCAGCATTGTTGTGTGTTATTCTTCATGGGGCTGTTTATCCGTTTGTGTGGTGTGGGTAGCGTCCTCTTCGCCGGTCGGAGGGTCGAGGATGCCACAATACTCTTCAAATATTTTATCCTTACTAGATTTCCCAAAAATCCATCTTCAAAGAGGCAACGCCATAGAATTTTAGCACATAACGATTTACTAAAAAAACTGAGATTCTTAGTCCCCCCTCAACCAAATATATTTGGTTTTGATAATAATTCCCAATCGGCTAAATGAAATTTGTTCTCGTTCTATTTGTCAGCCGCTAAGAAATGAAAAATAATTTTCTTCATGTTATCTATTAATCCTTCTGGTATTTTTGAATAAAGAAAGATAATATACAAGAATACACTATAGGACAAATCTAATAAGGTGCAATATTCCCCCTAAATAAATCCATCTAGAAATCCACATGTCCATCTTCCATTTCATCTTTTTAATAGTCCAGATCAATTCCGTTTTCTTGTAACCATTAGGTTTTAAATAAAAGCCTAAATATTTAAAAACCTCATCTATGTCAATCATCTTAAAAGGAAAAAGAGAATAAATACGATCTTTAGTAGTATGGTATTGACATAAATGTAAGAAACTCAATTTTTGAACAATGAGTTTCATACCTGAGCAACCAAAGAAGATGTTGACTAAGTCCTTTAACTATTTCCATTTTCTAGAGAGTCATCCCCTAAAATGAGGGCATCGTCAACAAAAAATAAATGAGACAATGAGAGTGTTCTAGCCACCTTGATCCCCTTTATCAAACTCTTCTCTTTTGCATTCCTTATAAGTCTACTCAACCCTTCTACAACCAGAATTATTAGGTAGTGTAACACCCTGGTTTTGACCTCGTTGCATTAATGTATATGATGTAGATATTATATGGAATCATGACAAGGAGCTCAAGGCCAAGGCCCTGTCATTGATTAATGTTTGGTATATAGGCGATCATGGTTGATGCCTATGGTTTCTATGCTAAGTCAAACATGTTTGTAAACATCATGAAAATATGCAAATTAATGAAAAAACCCACAACTAGGTATGTCAATGCAACGAATAATGAGATGGGGGCATGATTTTCCTAAGGATAAGGGGGCGGCAATGTTAACCTTGAGCCAGTTTGGGAAAATCCATGTGTCATGGGGGAGAACCCATCAGAACTTTCAACTACCCTTTTTCTTGTCTTCTCTTCCCAACCATTTATTTTGCCAGAAGGTGGTTGAGGTAGTTATTGCTTGGAAGGGGACGAGTATGGGAAAATTCGAATTGGGCAGAGCACCCAGTTTTGGAATGTCATGTTTTGCTTGCATGGACAAGAAAACACCGAAATCGTATGTCAGTTTGACTCATGCTTTCAGGTTTTGGTTTTACTCTCATGTTTTGAGAACTACGGGACATTTTGGTTCATTCATTCATTCACCATCTACGTTCCCCATTCATGTGACATTGTGGTATCAGCGGAGCTATTCCTGTGTGTATCCTTCACGTTCTATGAGTGTTTTTACCTTGGAAATACTGTGATTGCTGTGTTGCAGTGTTATTTTAAACTACATAGTGTTTGAGACCCTATTACTTGGTTCTTGAGTAAGCCTGAGTCGTTGAGTCCCCCTGTGGTTATTGTGTTGTGCATTCTGGTTCAGGTCTGAGCTATCTATAAGACTTAGGAATGGGAGAGATGTAGAATGTACTTGATAAACCTAGTGTGGAACCTCACGATAAGATAAGAGTGGCTGGTAAACCTGATATGCACATCCCGAGGAGCGTTGGAAGGGAAGGTGTATCCTGAGGGACCATGGAGCAGAGAAGGGGACACTTCCTTGTGTTGGGTGTGTAGGCAGTGGGGAAGCTAGGCCAGATAGGTCTTATGAAGGTGTTCTTAGCTTTGGAGATGAGCTCACTAGCTAAGTAGTTCTTCCTTCCCATTTCCTTAGAAGCTTGATAAACCCATTTGTTGGCTTGGCTGTTTCTTGTTGAGTTTGACCTTGTGAAACCTTTGGCTAGATAGTCTGATAAACCCAACTGTGAATGCTGGCTTGACTAGGTAGCCTGATAAACACAATAATGAGATGGATTGAATGTGTACAGTCTGATAAACCCATTTGTTGGATTGACTGGTTCTTAAAGGTGAATGTTGGATTGATTGTGTTCAGTCTGTGATACCCAACTCTGAGATGGCTTGGCTGAGTGGCCTATGAAACCCATATGTTGGTGTGTTTACCCCTATAGCCTAATAAACCCAAATGTGTTGTCTTGATTGACTGTTATTGAACCCTTGGCTATGTATGAGTCTACTAGTGTTCCCTTATTCCTATAGAAAATCATACCAAGCTCAGGGGTGGCGGTGTCGCTGAGAGATTGATGAGCACACTGGCCTATGGTTGGGTGGAACGTTGCAGCAACATAACTATTTGCGGGACAAGTTATGTTCAAGATAAGTGTTCTTGTCAATTTTAATATCTGCAATTGTATTTCTTGCATTGTAATTGCTTGATGGAATGTGATGAACATGTTGCTGTGTTAAATTGATGCATTGTTTCTTTGAATAATTGCAATTATAGGAATCTATGTATGTTTTCCCTCAATGCATCTTTGAACTAAGTTGTAGGGTAGGTTGGCCAGATCGGTAATTGCCTGAATGATTGAATCGATCAAGACTTCAGTTAAAAAGTTGAGTTTCTTGCTAGAAATATTTCTTTCCACAGTCTAGGGGATGTGAGTTGTGGAATGATGGGTCGCATATTTTGGTTTCCGCAATTTTCCCTTCCGTAACTTCCTTTTTGCAACTTGTGGGATGCAGGATGTAAGATGTATTTTTGGAGAATTACAGCTTTCTATAGTTTTCGTTCTACAACAGTCCTTTCCGATGCGGGATGTGGGATAGTGGTGTCGCGATTCCCATATTCCTAATCCCGCAAGTCAAAGTTTCCACACCGTCGATCTTCACGGGATGATTTTCTGCCATTGATTTGTTTCCGATGTGAGATGCGGGATGCGGTTTGCGGGAAGTGAGATTGCAATTTTGTAACTTCCGACCCCATAACTCAGGCTTTCTGCATCGTTGATTTTGTGGGTGGATTCTAAGTCGTCGATTTGGTTCCAACTATCGCGTTTTCTCTCCGTCGTCTGATCTCCCCTGAGACCTTTCCTTGCAGATTGTTGAACTACTCAAGGAATATGGGAGGGAGTGTGACAATGTTGGAAATGTCAAGAAGTAGTTCGCGGCCATGCCCTGTGTTTCGATGAATAGTAAAGGTTCTTGATGAAATTTTTAATTCCACATGATAATGGGGTATGGGTACATGACATTACGGTATCACAGTTGTAGGTTGCTGCATTGGGCCTATATGGGATGGAAATCAATCAAGAGTACCCTCTGATACCAACTTGTAGTACACTAGATTATGGTATCAGAGCTGCAGGTTACAGCCTTGGGCCTGGATGGGGCTGGAAATCAGTTAACAAAGCTGTCGTTACAGCATTGGGCCTAGATAGGCCAAGTGACAGTAAGTAAATGGTTTTGATTTTGACTTATTATGTATCTAACAAATGGTGTTGATAATACATTTTGTAGAGTCATAGTACATTTTGGAAAAGTGGGTTTTGGATCATCCATGAGAACCTATGACAGATATGAGGCACATGATTCCTACGAGCATGCGCAAGATGCTATGGGGGAAAACGCCTGAGCTAGAAATGATGATATAGAATCTAATGGAAGGATATTTTAAGAGACTTCATTGGACATTGAAGCCACCATGAGAATCCCTATTAAAGCTCAGGAAGATCAACATCAACTGAATGCTGCCATTTTGCAAAGTTTGACAGATATCCAGCGACGTATGAACTCTGGGGACTGGAAAATAAGACCAAAAGGTAGTAAGAGTAGTACCAAAAGAAGGAAGAGGTCTCCTAGTGATTCATTTGAATCTAAAGGATCCACAGAGGATTCCAACTCTTCATCTCATGGAGAAAAGAGAAGGAGACGTTATAGGAACAACTCACGGGATGAGTTTAAGAAGGCACGGTCACCTACCTTCAATGGTGAGACAAAGTGTTAAATTTTTAATGGTTATATCAGATATTAAAACATTTAGCATCATAACATCATAACCATAAGAAAAAATATTCACTGAAATATAGACAAGCACAACCATACAAAAAGAACACAAAGATTTATCCTAGGAAAACCCTAAAGGGAAAAACCCAACAAAAGCTTCCTCAATATAGATGCCCCAAAAAGATAAAAAGTAAAACCTAAAAGACTGATCAAAGACTGATCCTCCTCCTTCTCCAACTACTTCTCTCTCCTTCACTAGTGTGCTACACAAGTGAGTGTGTGTGTTCCAAATGAGGAGCAATGCACCTATATTTATATTAATCCGTTTACTTTAATTATCAATTCTGACATGTAGGATCGAGTTAATCATGTAGGCTCGAGTTACACATGTAGGCACAAGTAACCACATTGGGGTGCTAATGACCCACCTTTACAACTAGAGGGGACTACCTCATGAATCTTATTAGTTATTCCGATTAGAAGCATTGGGGTACAAAGTAATACAAGTGGTTCTCCCGGTAGGACCATCGGGGACCACAAAAAGATACATATAGAATATTCTTCGAAGTTACAATATATTTCAACACTCCCCCTTAACAAGAAGGGTATTCTACAACAACATCAACAACAACAATAGTAGGAGAGAAATAGAGGACATCATCAACATCATCAGGGTAACACATCTATAAATCATTGGAAGCTTTTCAACATCATGTAGTATTCATCTTCAATTTTCAATCTTCAACAACATCAACACTTTGACCACTTTGATCAGCAATAGCTTTGACTGCTTTGATCAACAACAACATCTTCAACACTTTGACCTTTCGATCAGCAACATCTTCAGCACTTTGACCTTTCGATCAGCAACAACATCTTCAACACTTTGAAATTTCTATAAGAAAAAACATCTTCAGTACTTTGACCTTTCGATTAGAAACAACATCTTTAGCACTTTGACCTTTCGATCAGCAACAACATCTTCAGAACCTTGACCTTTTGATTAGCAACATCAGCAATAATCATCATCATATTTTGAACTTTCGAACATCAACATCATCATCACACTCCGATCTTTCAATTAGTATGTCATCATCATCATACTCTAATCTTTCGATCAGTATGTCATCATCATCATAATCTGATCTTCGATCAGTATGTCATCATCATCATACTCTGATCTTTCGATTAGTACGTCATCATCATCAACAACAAGCTGCAATCCACAACATGAAGATGAAAGTCTTCGGATCACTTTTGAACCTAAGTCTAGGGATGATACAATCCGACCACATTCTCGACAACCGAAGTCACTAGATTGATTACAGGATAATCAGTCCCTATCACTTTAGGACTAGGTCCAAGGATGATGCAATCCTACCACATTTTCGACAACCGAAGTCACCGGATTGATTACAGGATGATCAGTCCCTATCACTTTAGGACTAGGTCCAAGGATGATGCAATCCTACCACATTATCGGGGACCGAAGCCTTCGAATACCTTCCTGAACCGAAGTTCAAGGATGATGCAATCCTTCCACATTCTCGGGGACCAAAGCCTCCAGATACCTTTTTGAACTGAAGTTCAAGGATGATACAGTCTTGCCACATTCTCGGGGACCAAAGACTCTGGATACCTTTTTGAATCGAAGTTTAAGAATGATGCAATCCTGCCACATTCTCGGGGACCGAATCCTTTGGATACCTTTCTGAACCGAAGTTCAAGGATGATGCAATCCCACTACATTCTTGAGGACCGAAGTCACCGGATCTATTCTGGATAGATGTCCCAGGATGATACAATCCCTCTTCCTTCTCGAGGACTGAGGTCACTGGATCACTTTTGGATAGATGTCCTGGGATGATACAATCCCTCTTCATTCTCGAAGACCGAGGCCACTGTATCACTTTAGGGAAATTACCCAGGGATGATACAATCCCACTGCAACATCACTACTCCCCATTTCAAGGAAGGTCTTTCCGAACAACACCAAGCTTGTCTCAAAAGTTTTCAAACTTTACTCGGGATAGAGGCTTTCTCAGCACATCAACAACTTGTTCATCAGAACTCACATACTGGAGCTTTATGGCTCCCTTCTACATCATATCTTGAATGTAGAAATACCTGATTTCTATGTGCTTTGATCTATTGTGGAATACTGGGTTCTCTATCATCTTTATACAAATTTGATTGTCACATAGAATCATGGTAGTGTCCAACTCTAGGGTTAATAATTGTGACATCAGCTTTCGAAGCCATATGGCTTCACAACTATCAGAGCAAGCTGCTATATATTCTGCTTCGGCTGTGCTTAGAGAAATACTGGATTGCTTTCTACTAAACCATGAAATCATAGCAGATCCTAGACTATAACATCCACCTGATGTGCTTTTTCTATATGAGATACTTCCAGCCCAATCTGCATCTGTATAGCCATACAATCTATACTCATGGCTACGATCATAGTATAGACCAAAGTCTATAGTCCCCTTTAGATATCTCATCACATGTTTTGTAGCTACTAGGTGAACCCATCTTGGTTGAACAAGATATTGACTCAAAGTGTTCACAACAAAACAAATGTCTGGTCTGGTATTTGTTAAGTACATTAATGACCCAATGATCTTTCTGTATTGAGTCACATCCACTAACTCTGATGAGTCATCAACTAACAGCTTCAGGTTGGAATCCATGGGTGTGGCCATGGCTTTGCATTCTAACATATTGAATCTTTTCAATATCACTACTGCATACTTTCCTTGGTTGAGAAATATTCCTTCTAAACTTTTCCATACTTCCAGACCTAGGAAATAATGCATTAACGCAAGGTCTTTCATCTCAAATTATTCTGCTAGTTTCTTCTTGCTTTCCATAATTTGTTTCTCATTCCCTGTCAAAAATAAGTCATCCACATATAGTAGTAGGATGACAGGTTCATCTTTTACAACCTTGAGATAAAGGTTAGGATCATCTTTACTCTTGGTAAATCCCATGTTCAACAGGAAACTATCTATCCTTTCATACCAAGCTCGAGGAGCTTGTTTAAGGCCATACAAGGCCTTCTTTAAATTGCATACGTGAGTATGTCTATCTTTAACTTGAAATCCTTATGACTATTCAATGTAAAAAATTTCCTCAATCATACCATTAAGGAAGGCTTGTCTTTACTTCATCATGGAGGAAACTACCATGATAGTTCTGAAGGAAGTGTACGTTGCTTCTTGGAGTAAGTGTCTCTTCAGAATTAATTCCCTCTTTCTGATAGAAACCTCTAGCCAAAAGTCTTTCCTTAATTCTATCAGCAACATATTTTATCTTGCAAATCCATTTGGAATATACCACATTCTTTCTTTATGGTTTGAGTACTATATCCCAAACATCATGCTAGTATTCTTTCACCATAACATCTTCCATGAGTTCATCTTGTCAGGTCATCAACATATCCTAGTCTTCTGCATTCAACCTTGAAGGTTGGAACCCACTTTACTCTTGGTAAAGTCTCGATTCATTAGTAAGATATCCATCATGCCGTACCATGTCGAACTCATATATATTCTATAGTCACTCCCCCTGAAGTGGAGTATCATCTTCCCTTTTCATTCTATACAGGTGGTTCTATTCTTGATATATACTTCTAGTGGTTCTGGTCAATAGAGTATGTCATGTCATAGTCTATTCTTTCTGAGGTAAACCACGAATCTTGCTTTGTACACTTGTTCTGGTAGATCCATATGAAATATACTCTGGAATTCCCTTCAGGTCTCGAAACCATATTGTAGACATCATTCCCCATGATCGACTGTTACTCTTTGATCATAACTTCTTTCATAGCCAAAAAGGTTAGCATCAATGATGTCACCCAATTGTGTTACACAACTAGAGTGTGTCCGAGGCCTCTTACTTTGGTTTGGAATTATCTCCATTCTTTTCTTCATCTTGAGTTATCTCTCGTACCCATGGTGGTCTTCATCCTTCGAGGTGGATCTACCACTCTCTGAAGCTCTTTCTTCCATTATGATGTCTATGACCCTGGGAGCTTAAGATTTATTGGAGTGAATCTTGAAATGTCATCATTTGTTCTTTGGAACAAGTCTCATCCTTATTTTCTTGTAGGAGGTTGTACAGGACCTTTCATACAATTCAAATGCACCAGTAGCATGGTTAGAACCATTTCATAGAACATATACATAAAGAAAAATGTGTATGCATCATGCAACTGTTTATCCAATACAACATTGATCCATATCTCACGGAAAATTTCTAGATGACATCATTGATATTGTGTGCTAATCCAATATGTTAGCAAGGAGGTTTCATTCTAGATAAGTAGCAATGGAGAGGTGTATAGCACCATGAGCTTCTTACTCACCACATGCATACTATTATTAATGCAAACATTCCATCATGCATAACACATCAACTGAATACAAAACAATATCATGAAAAGACAATTGAATACTTATCTTTTATTTGTTTTGTGGGTAGACTCCTTGATCATTTTGCTTCATCATCTTCTTCATTCATGAAATAATCATTTCTTATCCAAATGATAGGATGGATAAGAGGTTCTTCAAGAATTGAGTTCTTCATATTCCTCATCGCTTGAGGGATCTTATTTGAATGGTGAGAGCTTGATATTCAATTTATCCCATCTTCTTCTTCTCTTCTTATGAGTCGAGCTTCTTATTCTTCCCAGAGTCAGTTGAAAGTAATCACTTCGTTCTGGCACACATTCCTCACATGAATGAATCCCATGATCCTGGGAGGCCATTCAAGGTGGCTATCACCAATTTGTTTCTTAAGGTCATCTTCCGATGTATTTTCTTTCCTTCAAATAGCTTGGTAAAGGAATAAAACATCTCTTTCGGTGTCTTTAGGGAAGACACTTGTGGTACAAGTTGATTCATGACTGAATCAACAATGATCTTCTTGGCCTTGACCAAGTTCTTCTGGTGTAAGGCTTTGAGCCTCATATCCCTCTGGAACTGGAACCTCTCTACTCATGTAGGTGTCCAATTCATTTTATTTAGAGAGATCAAATACTTCCATGCTTGGAATTTGTCAACTTCACCAAGCTTATCATCAAGTTGATGAGAACCTCAAATGAAAATGGCAAAAGATTAGATCTTACCGATTTGAGGTGTCCGTCTTGGTTCCGGAGTTGGCCGATCTAGGGTTTGTCAAAGAAACCCTAATTTTCAAAACTTGGAATATTTCAGATTTGATTGGATATAAATATATATCTCTTCAATTTGAGCTGTCCAATGTACTCCTTTTCTGAAAACAGTGGGGGGAAGCTCCTAGAACAGGAAGCCCTAGTTTTCCAATTTCTCCTACAGAAATGTGTGATACTATTTCTATACTATCTCAGAAATTAATGCTCCTCTATATCTAAAAATTCTCACTGAGGTATCCTCACATGTCCTTGTTCTAACATCATATTTTTAATCATAATTGGTTTCACCAATTGGGACTTATGATCATTTTCCCAAGGTGACTTGTTACAGGATTGTTCAGAACAACGAAGTTGTACGGACTTCCACGTGTCACTGTTTAATCTTTTGAGTCTGAAACTTGGACCATAGAAAGTAAATTCCGTTCCCTTTTTGGAAAATCTTCCAAACTTTTATTTGGACCTTTGTAGCCAAATATATACAAATTCGCCTTAGGTGTCCTGTTTAGGGATGAATCCTAGAAGAGGCTGGAACCCTAACTTGGATGGATCATATCTCCCAGAATATAGCGCATCTAAGGTTGAATTTTGGAAACAGTGTACATAATCATTTTATCTTCGACCTTTGCAAGTTTCCACTCCTGATCCATCTCCAATATTGAGATATAATGAATGTACCAAAACGTATCATTTTTAGTATTTAAGGTTTTTTTTCCAGCTTGGGGTCAAACTAGGCTTTGACTTTCCCAGAGTTTCACCCAACCATAAATATTGAACCAGGTCTCTAAAATTTGATTTTGATGAGGAGAGAAATCCTATATTGGGCTCACTCAAAAATTCCTCTTCTGTAGAAAGCCTTAATTTCCCACACCGAAAACTTAAAATGCTCGGAATCGAAATTCGCTTCGACAGAAAGATGTGCCCTTCAATGGAGAGTCATCCTAGAATACTTTTGATGATGGATTATGGAGAGAGACCCAAAAAGTAAGAAGCCCTATATTCTGTAGCTGCACAATGTCTTGTTTTAGGGTGGCTCTGATACCATGTTAATTTTTTTATGGTCATATCAGATCTTAAAACATATAGCATCATAACAGCATAACCATAAGCCAAATGATCACTGAAAGATAGACAAGCACAACCATACAAAAAGAACAAAAAGATTTATCCTGGGAAAACCATAAAGGGAAAAACCCAACAAAAGCTTCCTCAATATAGATTCCCCAAAAAGATAAAAGGTAAAACCCAAAACACTGATCCTCCTCCTTCTCCAGCTACTTCTCTCTCCTTCACTAGTGCGCTACACAAGTGAGTGTGTGTGCTCCAAATGAGAAGCGCTACACCTCTATTTATATTCATCCATTTACTTTAATTATCAATTTTGACATGTAGGCTCAAGTTAATTATGTAGGCTCGAGTTACACATGTAGGCTCAAGTAACCACACTGGGGTGATAATGACCCACCTTTACAATCAGAGGGGACTACCTCATGACTCTTATTAGTTCTTCCTATTAAAAGCATCGAGGTACAAAGTAATACAAGTGGTTCTCCTGGTAGGACCATCGGGGACCAAAAAAAGATACATATATAATATTCTTCGAAGTTACAGTATATTTCAACACAAAGAACGGTCAAGAAGATGAGGCTTAGCTTCTTGGGATGAGGAAGTATTTCCAAGTCCAGGATTATTATGGAAATACAAATGCTAGAGTAGCCATCTTAAATTTGACTAGAAGGGCATCGATATGATGGGAGAACTGTAGGCAAGTAAAGAATATTAATGAAACAAAAATTGTGTGGAAACAGTTCCAGAAGTATTTCAAGTAGAAATACCTCTCTGACAGGTACTATGATGACAAGATTAAAGAATTCCATGAGCTCAGGTTGGAACATCAGACCATGGAAGAGTATGCAAACAAGTTCCTAGAAATTTTGAGATATGTTAGGTACATCAAAGATGAGAAAGTGAAAATCCAGCGTTTCTTGAGTAGATTTCCCCAGTCTTACAAAGACAGAATTGGGTTTTATGAGTCTAGAACTCTAGAAGAAACAATAAAGAAATATAAGTATTGCTATGAGCAAAGTAGAGGAAAACTTGACTATTAGAAGACTTGGAAGGATAAGAAGAATGAGAAGTCTGACCAAAGGAAGAAATGTTTTAAGCCTTCTAATTTCAGGAATCAGTAGAAGCAGCCATCCCAAGCTGAAAAGAAGCTAGCTAGAATGGTGGGAGAAAAGCAAAGAGATCCACACCAGATTAGAGAACCACTCCAATGTTGGACATGTGGATGACCCCACATGCGTAGGAATTGTCCACTCAAGAATGAGAATGCAAGGCCAAATTACAACCTTTAAGAGGTAGAAACAATGGGTCAAATAGCAAGGGTCATCCCTAGGATTTACGCAGCACTGGAGGACCGCTAGGAAGATCACCATTCAACTGTGGTTGAAGTTGCAGGTAAGATTGCTGAGCAATCTGTTTCTATTTTGATTGACCCTTGTTCTAACCACAGTTACATTGCTCCTAGAGTAGTGGAGATTTGTGCTTTCAAGAAAGTGAGGCATAGAAAATCATGGTTAGTTCAGCTAGCCACTAGAACTAAGAGAAAGGTTAGTGAAGTGGTAGAGAAATGTCCATTGGTGAAGAATGGATTTGTCACTTGTGTAGTTATGAATGCTCTACCCCTTGGTTCCTATGATGTTCTCATTGGAATGGATTGGTTATAAGCTCATAGGGTAAAGCTTGACTGTTACCATAAGAATTTTGAATGCATGGATGAAGAAGGGAACCCGAGAGTGGTAAGAGGCATTCCAAAGGTAATTTCTGTGAGGAAGATTTCTGCAATGCAGCTGAAGAATTTTTTTAGGAAGGGTTTCCATTTGCATGCAGCTCATATTGTGGAGGTAGCGAAGAATGAAACTATTAGGTTGGAGGAATTCCATGTATTGCAATAATTCATGGATGTTTTTCATGATGAGATTCCAGGGCTTCGTCCAAAGAGGGACATTGATTTCACGATTGAACTTGTGCCAGGAGCAGCACCAGTGTCCAAGACACCCTACAGAATGAGTACGCTGGAAATGTTAGAGATGAAGATGTAGCTGCAAGAGTTGTTGGAGAAGAAGTATATCAGGCTGAGTGTGTTTCCTTGGGGAGCACCAGTTCTGTTTGTAAAGAAGAAAGATGGTACACTGAGATTGTGTATTGATTACAGATAGCTGAACAAAGTCACAGTAAAGAACAAGTATCCTTTCCCTAGGATTGATGACCTCTTTGATCAAATGAGAGGAGAAAAGGTATTTTCCAAGATTGAATTGAGTTCGGGTTACCATCAGGTGAGAATCAAAGATCAATACATACATAAGACGACCTTCAGAACAAGGTATGGGAATTATGAGTTTGTAGTGGTACCATTTGGTCTCACAAGTGCACCAACCACATTTATGCGCCTTATAAATAATTTCTTCAACATGTATTTGGACAAGTTTATTCTTGTTTTCCTTGATGACATTCTTGTTTATTCTAATAATGAGGAAGAACATGAAGAGAATTTGAGATTTACATTACAATTGCTTACATAGTATCAATTGTATGCAACATTGAGCAAGTGTGACTTCTATAGAGATAGAATTCAGGACTTGGGTCACATTATCTCAGAAGAGGGTATATATGTGGACCCTGACAAGATTGAAGCCATTATGAATTGGCCTACTCCAAGAAATGTGACAGATGTAAGATATTTTATGGGACTTGCAAGATACTACAGGAGATTCATTGAAGGATTCTCCAAGGTTGCACATGCCATTACTTATTTGCAAAAGAAGGGAATAAAGTTTGAATAGACAGTGAGGTGTGAAGAAATATTCCAGCGGTTGAAGAATCTTCTCACAAGTGCAGTGGTTTTGAAAGGTGCAGACCCAACGAAAGATTTTGTGGTGTGTATCGATGCATGTGGTCAAGGGATTGGAGGAGTCCTTATGCAAGACAACCATGTGATATGCTATGAGTCCAGAAAGCTGAAGGAACATGAGAAGAACTACACTACTCATGATCTGGAACTTGCAGCCATAGTACATGCTCTTAAGATGTGGAGGCATTACTTGATGGGAAGAAGATTTGAGCTAAGGATAGACCATTGTGGTCTGAAGTATTTGTTTGATCAGCCTACTCTAAATTCTACGAAAGCTAGATGGCTGGAGTTTTTATGTGAGTTTGATTTTGAGATCAAGCACATAAAGGGGAAAGAGAATAAGGTAGTTGATGCCAGAGATGATTTTAAGGAACCATACTTTTTTAAAAGTGTATAAATGTTGGCGAATATTACGAATTCTTAAAATGCAAACTATAAAATGATTGGTGATATTTTTCAAAAAAGATTTTAATTTCTAAGTATTTTATATTGCTTATATAATAATTTGGCGATTTTTAGGGTAAAAAAAAATTACCCCATCAAAATTGGGCGAAACAGGGCTTCAAAAAATGCAAAATGGTGAATGTTTTTTCAAAGAAAAACATGGAAAAATAGCCCACTAGGCTAAAATTCGCCCCTAAAATTATCCCTAGCTGATGCACTCAGCAGGAAGGTGCAGGAAATGCATGTGGAATCCGTTAGTATTTTCCAATCGGAGTTGACGCAACAGATTGCTAATCATGTTGCTGAAGATGAATTGTATGTGCAGGTTAAGGACAAATTGCAGCAGGAAAGTCTTGAGAAGCGGTATGAGGGATATAAGTTGGAAGAAGACGGAATTCTTACTTACAAGAACATAATTTACATTCCAAATGTAGCAGATTTGAGGAGAGTTGTTATGGACGAGATCCATCAAGCTCCATATTTTGGTCACCCAAGATATCAGAATATAATTGCTACAGCGAGGAAGCAATACTTTTGGCTAGGAATGAAAAAGGAAATGGCTGAATACATTTCTAGGTGCATGAAATGTCAGCAGGTGAAGGTTGAGCATCAACACCCAATAGGTTTGTTGCAGCATTTGCCTGTTCCAGAATGGAAATGGGAAGTTATTTCGATGGATTTTATTGCAGGATTACCAATGACTTGGAGACAACATGATTCCATCATGGTTGTGGTGGACAAGTTGACAAAGGCATCCCATTTTATACTAGTTAAGTCTACGCATAAGATTGATGACATTGCAAATATCTTCATGAAGGATATTTTCAAATTGCATGGATTGCCTAAGGTAATAGTCTTTGACAGAGATGTCAAGTTCGCTTCCAATTTTTGGAAGGGGTTGTTTACAGATTTGGGTACAAAGCTGAACTTCAGCACTGCCTACCATCCTTAGACTGATGGGCAGATAGATAGGGTAAATAAAGAGCTTGAAGACATGCTCTGCTTGTATGTGATGGACAAACCAACCAAGTGGGAAGATTATCTACACCTGGTAGAGTTTGCATATAACATGGACAACAAGCATCCTTGGGGATGAGTCCGTATAAATATTTATATGGAAGGAGGTGTAGGACACCAGTGACTTGGGATAATCCAGTGAACAAAGTTGTGATTGGTCCAGAATTGATCAAGGAGATGGAGCAGTAGGTTGTAAAGATCAGGAAGAATCTAAAAGCAGCCCAGGACAGACAGAAAAGCTATGCTGATAAGCATAGGGTGAACAGAGAGTTCAGTGTTGGGAATCATGTTTACCTCAAAGTGAGGGAAAATAAGAGTTCCCTGAAGCTTGGAAGTTGTGCCAAGCTGTCACTTAGATATTGTGGGCCATTCAAAGTGCTTGAAATAATAGGGCCAGTTGCATATAGAATTGCATTTCCTGCTAGCACTAGGGCTCATAATGTTTTTCATGTTTCTTTGCTTAAGAAATATATACATGACCCTAACCATGTGATGAATTGGGATGTGATTCAGGTGGAACCCAAGGGAGAGTTCCGAATCGATCCAATGCACATCCTCGATAGGAAGGTCACCATGCTCTGGAACCGAGCCATAGGACAGGTAAAGGTGCAGTGGGAGCACTACAGTCCTGAAGAGGCTACATGGGAGCTGGAGGATGCCATGCGATTCACACATCCATTTTTGTTCAAATCTGCGAAGCACTGAGCCGATGCTAGTGTAGCATTTTGTTCAATTTTGTAAAGCACCGAGGATAGTGCTATTGAAGGGGGACGGGAATGTAACACCCTAGTTTTGACCCCTTTGTGTTAATGTATATTATTTAAATATTATAGGGAATCATGATAAGGAGCTCAAGGCCAAGTCCCTGTCATTGATTAATTTTTGGTATATAGGAGATCATGGTTGATGCCTATGGTTTCTATGCTAAGTCAAGCATGTTTGTAAACATCATGTAAATATGCAAATTAATGAAAAATCCCATAGCTAGCTATGTCAATGCAATGAATAATGAGATGGGGGCATGATTTTCCTAAGGATAAGGAGGTGGGAATGTTAACCTTGAGCTAGTTTGGGAAAATCCATGTGTCACGGGGGAGAACCCATCAGAACTGTCCATTACCCTTTTTATTGTATTCTCTTCCCAACCATTTATTCTTCCAGAAGGTGGTTGAGGTAGTTATTGTTTGGAAGGGGAAGAGTATGGGAAAATTCAAATTGGGCAGAGCACCCATTTTTGGAATGTCATGTTTTTCCTACATGGAGAAGAAAACACTAGAACTGTATGCCATTTTGACTCATGCATTCACGTTTTGTATTTAATCTCACATTTTGAGAATTGTGGGATGTTTTGGTTCATTCATTCATTCACCATATTCGTTCCCCATTCATGTGACATTGTGGTATCAGCGGAGCTCTTCCTGTGTGTATCCTTCACATTTTGCGAGTGTTTTTCCCTTGGAAAGACAGTGATTGTTGTGTTGCATCGTTATCTTAAACTATAGAGTGTTTGAGATGCTGTTACTTCACCCTATGGTTGTTGTTTTGTGCATTCTGGTTTGTGTCTAAGCTATGTACAAGACTTAGGAATGGGAGAGACATAGAATATGCTTGATAAACCTATTGTGGAACCTCACAATAAGATAAGAGTGGCTAGTAAACCTGCTATGCACATCCTGAAGAGAACTGGAAGGGAAGGTGTATCCTGAGGGACTGTGGAGCACAAAAGGGAACACTTCCTTGTGTTGGGTGTGTAGGCAGTGGGGAATCCATTCCATATAGGTCTTGTGAAGGTGTTCTTAACTCTGGAGATGAGCTCACTAGCTTAGTAGTTCTTCCTGCTCATTTCCTTAGAAGCCTGATAAACCCATATGTTGGCTTGGTTGTGTCTTGTTGAGTTTAACCTTGTGAGTAACCTTTGGTTGGATAGCATGATAAACCCAACTATGAATGCTGGCTTGGCTAGGTAGCCTGATAAACCTAGTAGTGAGATGGATTGACTATGTACATTTTGATAAACCCATATGTTGGCTTGATTGGTCCTTAAAGGTGAATGCTTGCTTAACTCTGTTCAACCTGTGATACCCAACTGTGAGATGGCTTGGCTGAGTGGTATGTGAAACCCATATCTTGGTGTGCTTTCATGCAACTTGATAAACCCAACTGTGTTGGCTTGGATGAGTGTTATTTCACCCTTGGCTATGTACGAGTCTGCTAGTGTTCCCTTATTCATGTAGGAAATCATGCCCAACTCAGGGGTGGTGGTGTCGCTAATAGATTGATGAGAGCACTGGCCTATGGTTGGGTGGAACATTGCAACTACATAGCTAGTTGTGGGACAAGTTATGTTCAAGATAAGTGTTCTTGTTAATGTTAAATCTCTGCAATTGTATTTCTTGCATTGTAATTGCTTGATGTAATATGATGAACATGTTGTTGTGTTGAATTGATGCATTGTTCCTTTGAATAATTGCAATTATAGGAATCTATGTATGTTTTCCCTCAATGCATTTTTGAACTAAGTTGTAGGGTAGATTGGCTAGATTGGTAATGGCCTGAATGATCGAATCGATCAAGACTTCAGTTAAAAGTTGAGTTTCCTGCTAGAAATCTTCTTTTCGTAGTCTGCGGGATGTGGGTTGCAGAATGACAGGTCACATATTTTGGTTTCTGCAATTTTTCATTCCGCAACTTCCTTTCCACAACTTGTGGGATGTCTTTTTGGATAATTACAAATTTCTGTAGTTTTCGTTCCACAATAGTCCTTTTCGATGCGCGATGCGGGATGTGGGATCATGGTATCACTATTCACACATTCCCAATCCCGCAAGTCAGGGATATGCCTTGATCACGATATCGTGGAATAGATTAACTCGATTTAGACCACTCACCCAGCTATAGCGATTCAGGTTTGTTCTTCATTTTTTGAGTTGCGAGCCTGTGCTGTGTTGAATTGATATCTCTCTCCACTGGTGTTTTGAAGAGTGTGGTGTGCCATCATGAATTTGGAAGTGGAGGATATCTGCTGCGTCCAATTCTTTGTTGAGTTGAAAGAGCTGAGATCGTTGACTGGTGCTGTTCAAAAACCCTAATTTTTGGACCTAATTCCTGTGCATGGAGTGTGGTTGCAAATATTGCTCATATGTATGATATGGCTATTGTATGAGCCCGAGAATGTTGTATGTGTTATACTGTGTATTTGATGAGCCTGTGTCTGCTATAAACCTGAATTAAATTAGTGGAAGAATTTGCAAATGCTGATGAGTGAACATGATGGAGACTCACACTCTCATACATGTGCATGGAGGTAAAGAGTTTCATATTGCTAATTCATGAATCCTAGTCTTTTGCGTGAAGTCTACCTGAAAATGTCTGCGAGCATTTTTTTTTCATTGAGCCGCGACTGCTGCATAAAGAATTTTCTCTATGAATTGCTGCTATGTACGAGTCTATGAATGATATAGCATGGAATTGCTGCGTTTTCTCCATTCAATTTGTAGCTGTGCTTTGGAAATGAATTTGTGACCATCGCATGAGAAGCTTGTTGGTTGACTGAAGTTGAGACATGAACTTTATCAAATCACATGGCTGTAATATTTATTTTGAATATTTTTGCATTGCTGCGACTCAATTGATGTGAAGACTGAGTTGAAGGAAGAAGACTGCTTGAAGAGTGTTAAACTGTAAAAAGTACTGGGAACTCATTCGACTAAGTGGTGCTGCAAGATATTGTATTGATGTATTTTTCATCTTCGATGAAGATTTGAAATGTATTGTTTATATAATACCACTCTAGAATAAATGATATAGAGTTGCAAAATTAAATATAGAGCAACTGGAAGATTGTTTTGATAGGGCTGTAGAATTAGTTTTGATAGGGTGCAGAATCATATTGTAATTTGTAAAGGAGCAGGAATCTAAACCTGCATCCGATATCTTTTTCCAAGTATTCTGTAAGTTGCGGATTCCATAGTGAAGATGCACTCTTTGGCATCAATAGTTGGTGCCACTCTCTCTGGCAAAGACACTTATCCAGAATGGTGAAGGAAGAAGAGAGGCAGAGGAAGAAGAAACTTCAGAGGTAGAGGAGGCAGAAACAACTCCAGCAAAAGATCATATTTGAAGTGCAAGCATTGTGGAAAGACTAGACACATAGTAGATCAGTGTTGGGCTTTGTGGGACTCCATCAAAGATAGACATAACCAGAAGAAAGATGACAATAAGAACCAAGATGCTAGTAAATCTTCAGATTCTGCTCATTGTATTGTTGCGCATTGTAATCTTGGTATTAATGAAATGACTTCACTTTCATCTTACAAAGATTGTTGGCTACTTGATACTGGTGCAACATCACACATGACTTTTAGACAATACTGTTTTGAAGAACTTAATGAAACAATAAATGGCATAGTTTACTTTGCAGATAAGTCAAGTCTTAAACCAAAGGGAATGGGCACCATTCGGCTGAAGATGCATGGATTCCCTGATTTCTTGTTGAAGAATGTTCTTTATCTTCCAGAGTTGCAGAGAAGCCTGCTGTCCTTGGTGGAGATTCGACAGCAAGGCCATTCCATCCACATGTTTGATGGAATCGTAGAAATAAGAAAGTCCTCTGACAACCAAGTCATCATGACTAGATATGAAGATGGGAAGTTGCTGAAGCTAAAGGGTTCATCTGCAAGAGTTCAGAACTATGCCTTCTTCTCTCAGCATGGATAAGGTAATTTGTCATCAAGTTTATTGTGGCATGCAAGATTTGGTCATTTGAATTATAACAGTCTTCGTTTGTTGAGAAAGAATGGTGTATTTGGTTTTCCCACCATTCCCAAAGAGAAGAGCAAATGTGATGCATGTATATTAGGGAAACATAGTAAGCTGCCATTCCATGAATCTAATTTCAGAGCAAGTAGGAAATTAGAATTAGTGCATTCTGATTTATGTGGCCCAATGCCAACTCCTTCTGCCAATGGGAATAAGTATTTTATGACCTTTGTTGATGACTACTCAAGAATGTGCTAGATTTACACATTAAAGACAAAATCAGAAGCATTTCAAACATTCAAGGACTTTCATGCATTCATAGAAAAACAAGCACAATCTCAAATTGGTACACTTCGTACTGACAAAGGGAAAGAATACACTTCAAATGATTTTGAATATTATCTTCACCAACATGGAATTGCACATCAGACTACAGTTCCCTACAATCCTCAAAAAAACGGTGTAGCAGAAAGAATGAATAGAACCATAATGAATATGGTTCGCTCAATGATGTTTTTTAAGAATGTAAAACTAATGTTTTGGGGTGATGCAGTGAAATGTGTAGCCTATTTGAGAAATAGAAGTCCCTCAAATGCTCTTGATAACAAGACTCCACATGAAATGTGGTTTGGCCATCTCCCTTCAGTCAGGCATATCAGAGTTTTTGGTTCCACCTCTTATGCCTTGATTCCAAAGGAGCAAAGAAACAAGCTTGGTGCTCGAAGCAAAAAATGCATTTTCCTATGGTACGAAGAAAACTCCAAGGCATACCGTCTGTATGATGAGGTAAACAAGAAGTTTGTTATTTCCAGAGATGTCATTTTTCTTGAGACTAATAAAAATGACCAGTCCATTGAGAGATAGCTTGATCATTTGGAAAAATATCCTCATCCAAAGAAATATT
>LPNX010409850.1:0-25264 GCA_001517045.1 Pseudotsuga menziesii | reverse complement strand
TGGAATTACTACAACGTACAATTTGGGGATGTTTTGCTTCATGCAAAGGGTTAACCATATGATAGCTGTTGGAGCATACTTGTGCACAGAGGAGTGTTCAAAATTAATGGGATAGTGTTGACAAATGGTTCTCCAACAAAAAGTGCACTAGGAAATTTGTTGAAGGTAAAACATTTTAGAATGCAAAACCAACGACATACTACACAATTATCAGGAAGATCAATTTAATTAACTTGGAAATGATATGCTTGGGAGTAATTTTTCAATGTTGTAGTGAATTTACAAATGCACTAGCAATTATTCCCATCAGCGACTTCAAGGAGATGGTTAACATACATATGAATTAACCCAAAAATAAATTTGATGGTGGAGGAATTAATTAACACCTAAGCAGAAACAATAAAAAAGATCCATACAATCACATAGAAATTGAATACGCCATAGAAAATAGAGATTTTTTCCCTAGAAACCAAAATTGGAAATTCAACATTCGATGGGATTTGATTCTTGCTCAAAAAATTGGTATGAAGGGTGAGCTCAGTCTGTTAAAGAGGCTGATTTCACATTGTAGTGTTTTATTGGCTGTGTTTTTGCCATGTGAACGACTCAAGGAGGCTGCATTGTTGCTGTGTGAAGGAGGTATGTTCACAGTCCAAGTATATGCTTCTGATATTCTTTTCTATATCATACTTCCATATTTTATTATATTTTTATGAATCTGCTAGACTATGAAAGGTTCGGTTTTAATATTTTTAATCATTCTGCTAGATTATGCCATACATTTATAAGGGCATGCTAATCATCTAATTCTGTCATACTTTTATCAGAGTATGCCAATCATTTAATTCTTCCATAATTCTGCCAATCTTGATTCTTATCCATGGTGCCTAAGTCCAAACCTAATAGGACTCTTGATCAAGCATGGGAACATTGTCTCCAGGTGGATCAAAGCAAGTCAAGTGCAAATATTGTCTGGCTGTTATGTTTGGGGCCATAAGCATACTGAAACACCACAAAGTGAGAATCCAATGAGAAGATGTAGTTTGTGATGGTTTCCCTGCAAAAGTCACAGTCATTAACATTTCTACTAAAAGACAAGGCTATTTTAGAGGGTCTCAAGCACATGATTCCAGACAATTGTCCATATGGAATAGAGATCCATCATGACAGCCCGATATGTAGGAATTGGATATGGAGTTGTGAAAATCCTGTTTATATCTATGAGACAGGGGATATTTATGATCTGATTGACATTGCCACCTGCTTAAGTAAAACATGGAGGCTTGGAGATCTGGTCATTCAATGGCTGAGGTATCAGAAAATTTGGAAATCTCATGATGCTTTCAATCATAAAGTTAGTAGGTGGATTTTTCTTTTAAATATCTTTAACAGGACATCCTAGGTTATTATCAACAGTGAATTTGAAGCAAGGGACCTTTAATATGGTTGATCTAGATCCAACCACTTTAGGTGTAATCCCAACTCTAGATAGGTACAAGGACAATCATTTCACTTATAATATGTATCCCTTCATCCCTACATATAATATTGAATGGAATCTATATACAAGAGATATAGTTTTTATATACATGCTAAAGTATACAATGAATGCTAACAAGATGCAAGGCATAGTTAACAAACTAGAGAGGCTACTAAGAAATGAAAAAGTGGCAAATAATTCCAAACAACTTCAAATCATAGAGTTGGAGAAAAAGGTAGTGGAAATGGGAATAATCCCACTAGACGCCACCCTTAGACATAATTTATTGAAATAAAAAAAAGGTTCAAATTATCAATAATAAGCTAAAAGTCCCTACCATTGAACATATCCAGAAAGCAGAGTTGTTGGAAGTTTAGGAAGAAAATATTATATGGTTAATATTTCCCAAGAATGCAAAGTAAAAATGGAGAATCTAGAGAAAGAGATCAATGGATTAAAACAAGAAAATTACAAATTGGTTTGTGATAAAGGTGCTACATTGCTTGCATTTGTAACAACTAACCCAAATGACACTCTAGCCAACATGAACATTAAGGAAGATGAGTTGTGCAAAATCAAGGAGGACCTCTGAAATCGAGAGGAAGAAGTGTACATTTTAAAGAACATTATAGAAAAGAGGGATGCAATGATCACTAATTTAAAATACCACAGGGCTAAGTTGTAGAAATAGGTTGATCACCTCACTAAGAGGCATTCATGGAAGTCTCCCCTAAAAGGAAAAACACTTAGCCTAGGATCTGATAGAAGCAATACTGACCCAAAACTACATTTCATTATTACCCAATATGAATGGAACTTGGTAGGCACTACACTATAGGATGCCAAAAGGACCTTCATAGAGTTAGAGAATAAGACATAAATATCCATATTAGTCATGGATATTCTAAAGTTCAATACTGGTGAAGAACTGGAGACAATGGAAATAACACACATAACCAAAATCAACATGAAAGATTCAAAATTGATTAGAAAGAAGAATTTGGTGCAAATATTGTAAAATAAATCCATTTAGTTGGCCAAGGATGTTATTTCTCTTAATCCATCTTCAATGAATTCCTTAATTGAGGCCTTACATCTCCTTGGGATGGAAATGGAAAACTCTATCCTAGACAACATTGTGAGTCTATAATTACCTATTGTGTAAATGATGACCTACAATTTGAAGATATAGAAGATGGTATCAGAGGCCAAGTTATCTTAGATAAATTGCTTGATGATTTTGGGCTACTTTCTAATATTTTCTCTGTTTTCAGAAATTTGCTGCCGTCCTCTTACAGTTGCAACACAAACCTAGATATGTGAATTTGGGAGATGAAGATGTCTGAGTACCCAGTGGGAAATAATTGGAAGAATATTTCCAAGTTCAATGCCTTAACATCTGCTCAGTAGGATCTATTGGTTATACCTTAAGGAGATTCATGGAATTCGTCATCATAGCTTCCATAAATTCTAGTTCAACAACTGCCTTAGTATCTATCTCAACAACCACTTTAGTTGCTAGCTTAGCACTTATGGTGGAGGACATATCAGTAGGAACTACAATAGTTTAATATAAACATAATAGATTTAGGTTTGGTTGGTTTATTTGTTGGTGGAATAAATGGCTAGTAAGAAGTCAATAAGATATAGTTGTAATAGGAAAATGTAGGAGCACTATAAGAAAGACAAAATTATCACAAGAAATGGATCACATATTTTGGAAGCAGAGTGTAACTCCCATTTTTTTTTGATCACAGAGACATTAGAAGACAGAGCTTATGACTCTTTTGGTGTGTTTGGGCAAGACAGATTCAACCTTTTTTCTATAGTATTATGTAATCTCTATTGTAATTTTGTATATTCTTCTTTTATCTCCATATTTCTCATTCTCCAATGTAATTTCCCTGTTGATTTAATGAAATCCCCTTGAGGAAACCTTTCATCCCATTCATGGGTCATTTGTGATTATTGTTCCTATGTTTCCATTTTGTTATGAAATTTCATGATATAACCTCCATTTCATTAAATATGGAAAAGTATAACATAATATGGACTAAAATTTTCTCAAATTATCCTTTTTAAAGCCCAAAAATAGTCCTTCTAAAGTGCAATTTTTGATTCCAAAAGTGTATGTTTGAGAATGCCACTAGGGATTAGGGCTTGTAGCTTTAGGGGGATTAGGACTTGTAGCTTTAGGCCAAATAAATATGATTACAACTACAGGCTGAGTTGGCCTTAGTCTCGCTATGTATCAATAGATGAAGCATATCCATATGCTTTAGATTTTATAAGGATAGTTCTTAGACAGGGACAAACAGAACTATGAAAGTGGATGGTCAATATTTGGTGATAGAAATAATCATGGAAGGTGCAATTTTGGCATCATGTGGTCGTTTATGCCAACCTTTGATTCCATCATCACCTTGATAACTGGGCTTATAACCTAAATCCTAATCTTCCTTGTTCAATCTCCTACGTTGAATCTTATGGACATTCCCAATGAAAAACAAGTGTACCAGGGCATGAGTGGGAAAGTTGAAAATGATCCTAGGTCATGATATTGGTTTTGAGAAAGACTTGGAGGATGGTTATGAGTGGCATTAGTAGGAAGAATCATGGCTAAGGTTATTAAGAATGATTATGTGCCATAATGGTTAGAAATAGGGTATTGGTGCTAATATGAGGTGTCATATAGTGGGTGAGCACTCTCATCTATTACTTTGTATTAGATTGTAATAAGCAATAATATAATCTTGTTATATGAAAGATTAGATTGTTTAAAAAACATGCACATGAGGCATTGAGTCGAAACTTAAATGAGTGAAGGCTATGTGTAAGCCTTTTTAGATCATATAACACACAACCTCTGCCCAAAACACCTCATTAAGAGAGGGATACAATTAGCGATCATTGAAGTATAACTAAGGCGCTATTATGTTGTAACCCTAAATAATTGCAGTATACAGTACTCTACTTGGCTGCTACTTCTTGATGGAAAATGAATTTACTATAGTGATGGAGGTGTAGGTAGTTGATTTGGGTGGGAGGGAGGGGAAATTGAATATAGTTTTTTTTTTGGAGGGGACTATGGTTTCTCGGGTTTTCACAACTCTCATTGTTTATCCTAAATTTTCATCCGTACAATAGACATGGACCTTGAGAAATCTATCTAAGATCCAAAAAACTTAAGAAAGCTGTCTAAGATCCAATCAAAGGGATCATACTAGCACAACAGGTTGTTCTACTCAAGGAAGCAATCATAAATACCAGGAAAAAAGATAAATCTCTAGTAGTTAGCTCGAATAACCCAAGAGCCAAAATCCATGAGACTATCAAGAAGACATGAAATGAAAAATCTGGAAGAAGAAGTAACCCGCAATGTATCAAGGACATTGGGGAAAAACTTTTGGTGTCAGGGAATTTTTCGACCATCAAGGCAACCTTTTCCATATCCAGCAAACCCTCCCAATGAAGCTTTTATCTTGGAACATCATAGATATCCAATTTAAAATTATGGTTAAACTCAAATTGTAGACAAAGTTGTTGGATGATTAATAAAGCGCTAAGTTACCATTGCATTATAGATGTAAAGGCCTAGTATTGAAATCTCCAATATGAAAGAGGTTTTGAAAATAAAAAATAAAAAAAGGGTCAGATCGTGCAATATTTCTCTAAGTTGCAGCAATGTTTCAGAACTGTTTAGGTAGCATACAGAAAACCATACGAGACCATAAAATTACTGAATAGAGATGTGTTAAAGAGAAAGTTTGAAAGACTAACTTGTAAGTGAGAGCCATGTGAAAGAGATACTAGTGCAGAAATCCACCAGAAATGTGATTCGACTTCAATATGGTATTGATTACAATATCTTCTTTGTTCTTAGATAATTGCATAGAAAGTGAGAAGTCCATCAAGCCGACACCAAATGTAGCTCTAGAAACCATCACTACTCGAAATCGGGAGCGAATGGGACTCAATAAATTGTCATTGAATGAAATCCAGGGTGAACAGGAGCTCTAGAAGCTACCATTGTTGGAAACCAATGATGAATGGTTCTACAAAAGCTTCCATGGTTAAAAATAGGGGGCGAATAGGGCATATTAGGAAAAATCCCTACAATTTAGGGGGTGAATGGAGGATTCCACACAAATTTGGAGCGACTAAATTCATTTTTTTTACTCTTTATGGTTTGGATAACCATGTTTTGAATTTTTTTGAAAAAATAAAAAGTGGGCTAATAAATATTAACCATAAAAAACTCTTCTATATAATAAATTCACCCATAAAAAAATTTAGAACCCTCTAATTTCTCCCATGGGCTAAATTTCACCCCTAAAATTTTCCCTCATATCTATAACACTTTCATGGAACAAACATTCCTAAGAACACCAAATGAGCCGTAAGAATCAAGAGTTCCCTAGAATTTAACAGGCCTAAGAAAGCATCCACGATAAAAAGCATGATAAAAGGTAAATTTACAATATAATAATCTATTGTAACTATGGATAGAAAGCATAAAAAGCATGATAAAAAGAATACCATGTTAATTATTGGATAAAATTAATGATGCATTTTGTATTGTCTGATAAATTGCATCTGCGAAATGCCCCTTCAAGACCTGAACTTTTGGAGAAGGATATGTTATGCAAAGATTAAAATGTCGAGAAAATTAAGAATGAAAAGTGGAATCGCATCACCCAAAACATTCACCCTGCAAATGTAATCCGATGTGGGTGAACCATGAATCACTGTATCCTTTAATCATCCAATAACTTTGTCTACAATTTGAGTTTATCCTTAATTTTATCCCAATGTTATTTAAAAGGATATCCACCCTTGAGGAAAACTAAATATATCAAGATGCCCTATTTGACATGGTTAACAAACCCACACTTTTGGGATCGGCATTAAAGAGTTGAATTTATTGCAATGGATCTACCCATAAATCAACCAAGATACGAGTCCATATTTCTTAAGGAACAATTACATTTGTATTGATCTTTCTGAGTCTACAAACCCGCAGAAATATCAACAATAAGGGTTGAGTAACGAAGAACAAATTTTAAAAATTGTTGTTTTCATACCATGAATCAACAATGTCCTCCATTCCAATCGGGAACCCCCAATTGGTACCAGGCACCACATATTTCCTACTTAAACTAGTTCTTAGCCAATCTCTATATTATTTCACAAGACAACCATGCTTTAGTACCTTCCATGTTATACCATCCAAGTTAAGTTCCAAAACCCAAACCACATTGGGCTCAACACCAAATCCAACTCCTAATCATGTGTCGTGTGAGCTAACAACCAAGTATAATGTGCACAATGCATCTCAACCTCGTCTCTCTCTCTAATATGGGTCCTTAGTTGTTTGATGGTATATGGTATACACTTATTTGACATAAATTTTTAAACCACCTGCTTGAGGCTAAGGGAATCAATTTAGAGCCACCATGTTGCTCAATGACCCCATTGAGTTAAGTTCTAGAAAAAGTTGTTTTATGTTGTACAATGATACACCTTGATTGCTTGAAGTATAATACAAGGTTGGCCTCGATGTCCAACTTGATGCTTTGTGCAATGAAGATGGGAATAGAGTAGGGTGACACAAAGAATGCAGAGAAAGAACATTAAAAATACATGTTTTTCATGAAAGATATTGTCCCCAAAAATGCATCATGGAGGGGAGTCCTAAAATTTGTGGTTACATATCCAGTCCCTGACACGAATGCAAATGGGTAAAGCATGGTCCATGTGTCATATTAAAAATATGAAAGTATAAAAGGAATTGAGTGTGATGGATTAATTTTCTCTTTGAAATAAGTAATTTATAAAAGGAAACATGGGGCCAGTGTTGACTAAAGAGATCACCTATATAGAACTCATGTATGGTTATGGAAGGTTTGAGCCCATCGACCCCAATGAAGTAACCCAAAGTGCATTTGGGAAATTTTTCCTTTGTTTTTCGATTTATAACGGCGTCCCCTAGAAATTGGAAGGCCATACAAAGGAACCAAGTTTCAAACAAACCACTCACCTAGAACCAAAAATGAGAATCGGTCTCAATACCTAGATCTAAAAATGAGCAACATAATTGAGCTATGAAACCATTTAGAGTGAGTTTGATTTGTGTTGAGAATTTAGAGTTTTCCCACCATATTACTCAACCATCCTCACCATGAATCTAGGGCTCTAAGTTCCAAACTTTCTTTAATCAGTGAGGATTGATCCTCACAACTAAGATACAAAAATTTATCTTAAATAAAAATAAAGAGCGGTTGGGGGATTCATCCTCGATAGTCATAGTGGATAATGGTGAGAGATGATAAGAAACTAGATAATATGGAAGGTTGTAGGCTGTAGAGTGTGCATTATTATGAGAAAGGATCACTACTCTTTATCAACATAAATCCTATCCAATATTTTCTTAAACTCTATAAATTCTTCACTAATTGACTAATTGAATCAACCTCCATAATAAAGACGATTACCTCTAATTGGGATAGAATATTGGTAATATTTCTAATTCATAAATATAGTACTAGGTATCTCACTAAACAATCCATGAAAATGGATCTTTGAATAATTTTACTATGGTCTAATGTATAATCTAGTAAATGCACTTCTATCTAACGAGTCGATCTAATTACTTTCCCTGTCAAATAGCCCAGTGTTAGAAAACAATGGGATCTTATGATGTAATCATAGGAATGTATTGGTTGGAGGTGCATTCGTTTGTGCTGGATTACATAAGAAAGTTACTTCATTTCTTAGATGATGAAGGGAAGGAAAAGGTATTGAGAGGGACAAACATGGTTGTATCCTTGCAATTTGTATCATTATTGTAGTTGAAAATAAGTCCCAAGAAGGGCTACTAGATGCATATTGCAGTGACATAGTTTTGACTCAGTATCCCATCTTGTAAGAAATTCCAGATGTTTTTCTTAAAGAGTTGCATGGGATTCCTCCCAATTGTGATTTGGTGTTATTTGTTGATCCTAGCATGTCACCTTGGGGAACACCAATTATCTTTGTGAGGAAGAAGGATGGATCCCAGATGTTGTGTATAGATTACATAGAGTTGAATATTAAGGCGACCATATATAATCAATATCCCTTTCCTTATATGTATGGATTTTTTATTATATTAAAGGGGCCATAATGTTTTTTAATATTGATCTATGATTGGGGTATGATCATCTATAAATAAAGGATGAAAATATCATGAAAACTGCTTTTACATTTTGATTTGAGAATTGTGGGTTTGTGGTGGTTCCTTTTGGGTTGACTAATGCGCCTATAGTATTAGTGAATGATTGTGTCCTTTTCTCCTATGTTATGTGCCCCCTTAACATCTATTTAGCATACCTTCTTCATTTATCCAACCCCTACGGTGTCCTCTTTTAATTTTTCTAGTCTTCCTTACCATGAATGTCCCCATAAAAGGTTTCCTATATTGCTATGTACCCTTGTTTTTCTCTTCCTTCTTAGCCTCAATATTTTTCTAATCCTTCCTTCTTCCATAATATAATATTAGCAAACACCTTCCCTTCCTTCCCTTCTTCCTTTAGGGTAACCCAACAATGCAAGTCATTTCCAAATTAGGCTTGGCTTGCTATTTCCTTTCTACATTTCGCCTTCCTCGTTTACTTTTGGTATTCTTCCCTTCCTATTCTCATAGAACTCCACACACATAGCGAAATATAACTAAGTTATATGGTCATTAGAAAAACCTTTAAATCATGAAGAGAACAAGATAAGGGTATCCCCACAAATCCAAGGTCCATTAGAAACAATATCGATACAAGGTCCATTAGAAACAAATCTAAAGGGAGATGTTAATTTAGGCCATTTAATAAAGGAAATTGAGCAAGGAATATGGACAAGGATGCTACAATGATCTGTCACAAGATAGGTGATATAATTTGCTTATATTCCGCTAAAAAGACTATTTTAATGGAACAAGCTACCTATGTTCACAAAAAAGAGAAATTTGGCTTAACTGTTGCTTAAAAAACATGAAGGAATGCTGTGACTGAAAGCATGCAGCATAAAATAATGAGTTGTTTGCAACAACAGATAAATGCTACAAATTTATCAAATGGAGAATTTAGTTTAAATACATAATTCTGAAAATGGGGTTTGACAACTTCATGTATATGGAGACTCTCTTTTGAAAGGCGAGGAGGAGGGCGGTTGGGAACCAGGTGCATGAAAGATTTTATTTTAGGAGGGAGCATAGAGGAGGAGGGTGGTTGGGAACCTCCATCAATGGCGGCCATGACGTCTACAGAAGAGGTGAACCCGAGAACCCTAACATGTGAGCTGAAACCCTAGCAAAGCGACTAATTTTTTTTTGTTCTCCCCTATGTAAATATTTGCATAAGTTCAATGAATGGTCACAAAAATAACATGACCATTTAAAATAACTTCCATAGTTTCAAAAAAAATAATTAATTAGTTTTATAATTTTTTTTCAAAACAACACAACAATTTTCTATAAAAATGGTAAATTAAATCACTCATAACTCATTCTAAGGACACCTATAAATTAAAAAAAAAATCCTTAAACTTAATTTCCCCCAAGGACACCTATAAATTAAAAAAAAATCCTTACACTTAATTTCCCCCAATTTGACAATTATCTTTTGAAAACTTGAAATTTTAGTGGCTATACGGCTAATGACATTGAAATCATCGTTTTTTCTCATTTGCCAGGAAGAGAAATTGCTCGATCAGGTAGGGAATTTCAGTCATGGGTTGGAAAAATTCACTTCATATTGCTCGATCAGGTTGGGAATTTCAGTCATGGGTTGGAAAAATTCACTTCATAGTGGTGCGTGGGTATCAACCTATAACATCTCCTCAGGCTTGATTTTACTGATTTTTCATAAAGGGACTTTCACAGATTAGGTTGTGTTGCATTCTGGTCAGGATGAATGTTTTAGGTATTTTCTCAATCTTATGCAACAATATTTTGTTCATCCTATTTTCCCTGTATACTCCATCCCTGTAAACTTCACATAGGGTCAATTTCACTGATTTTTCATAAAGGGACTTTCACAGATTAGGTTGTGTTGCATTCTGGTCAGGACAAACATTTTACCCCCAATTTACCCCCAATTTACGTTGCATTCTGCTGCAAATATTCCATTTACCCCCAATTTCCTGTTAAATTTACCATGAACCCTTCAATCGCCACCGAATTCCAGTTGTAGATGTTTTAATCAGCTAGATCGCCTTTTATTTCCATTAGTAGAGGTTTTTAACTTTGTGAATGCTTTCAGAGAAGAAAGATACTAAGTTTTAACAGAATGAACTTTTAATTCTAAGGACATGTCAACCTAGTGACTAAGTATTGTCTTCTCCATGAAGCTCATCAAGTTTGAATGATGTCTTCTCTTTTGAGAATAGATGGGAAACTGTCAAAAAAATGTATCTAGAGTGCAAATCAAGCAGTTCATAAACCTTTCATAATCAACTGGTTCCATTTTACAATATTCATCTCCAGATTGAATTTTGTTCTATTGGCTATGTTTTGAAGCACCAATTCTAGGTTGTTTGTTAGTCTTTCTTTCTTGATGTAAAGGCAAGAATCTAGGTTTTAGGAACAGTACCCATCTTGCCAAGTTCATATTAGAAACAACTTTGTTTACCATGTTTAACAATGGTTCAAAAGAAGAACCGTTGATGTCATTGGTTAAGTGATCTAGCAGACTACTACCTTTCGGAAGAATTACACTCAGTAATTTTTTCCTACTTTTCCTCCTTTTTTTCTCTGAACTAAGACTAGCCTACAGAAAGTAGATAGCTCTTTTAAGTAGGGTGTCACTAAAATACGATGCAAAATCTTCTACAGTCTCATGTCTCCTTTCATCACACTGTACAATGTCAAAGATTTGGTAGTAGGCTTACTCATCCCAAACTAGTTCATCAACAAAATCACCAAGTCTGGTGTACACTCTCTGCATTTTTGATACAAAATTTTCCCAAGAGTGATCATAATCCACCAAAAAACCTAAGTCTTGAGTTGATAGCCATCCTTGTTTCCATAAAATATGTTAGGACCTAATTCTAATCTCCTACGTATCGTTATAGTTACATCTCATGTCTCTGTTAAAGGCCAGTCCAAACATACAGCTGTGAACTTTACATAACTTTACATTCTACAAAAATATATTGAACCAATTTTTATAGGGATGAGCTGATATCTTTTAAACCATTTTGATTGACATTTTCCCACTTATTTCTTACACAATAAAACCAAAAAGGAAGAAGGTTGTGACTGTCTAAAACATATGACATGTCATTGCAAAAATCATGAGAAGGAGCTTGGCCTCACTCTATTCATTGGATTTACATCGGAGTATACTTTGTTAGCGTTGAAAGAGATAATTAATTATCATGTCCATGCACTCTCTCGCTGTCCAACAATATCCGTGTGAACTTCGATGACTGACCATTGAAGTGGTAATAAGGTTCCCAAATTGATTCAACGTGAATTTACCAATATCCTGTTTAGTTTTATGTGGAATCTAGAACTCATTTAGATGTTTCTTCACATGAAAACTCTTCTACCCCTGCAAATGGGCCAAAGGTGGTGATTCCAGTCATTACTAAATTTGACATGGATCCCATAGATATGACAATAACTTCTCTTACATGTCATGTAGCTAAGAGACAAATAGGAAACACCCAATTTCTTTCAAAAGGACACATCTAAAGCAATTTGTGCCTTCTTTCTAGGCATCTTCATTACAGTAATATGTATTGGTAGGTGTTTCAAGGCATCCTTTAGCAGTTTTGATTTCTTTGAAATAAATTCATTTACATAAAGTGGATAATGTTCCTCACACAAAGACTCTTATTTTCATGTTGTTGGTACCAAGTCGATGATTTAAAATCCTGTTTAGTTTGATGTGGAATCTAGAACTCATTTAGATGTTTCTTCACATGAAAACTCTTCTACCCCTGCAAATGGGCCAAAGCTGGTGATTCCATTCATTACTAAATTTGACATGGATCCCATAGCTATGACAATAGCTTCTCTTACATGTCACGTAGCTAAGAGACAAATAGGAAACACCATAAAAACAAAGACAATCTGTAAGCCTTTGACTGTTGGCTTTAAATTTCTTCAAGTCTGCAACATACCTCTGTTATGAAGTCAATAGACAGAGTGTGATTGGTTGCTACAATCCTTAGCTTGCTGTTCAAATTTTTAGTTATCTGTATAATTCTAGATTTATCATTCTTGCTCTTTTGAGAGGTTTTCAGTTTTAAGCTACTTAAGGTTTGTAAGAGTGCAGATCTATGTTCCACTTTGAACTTCAAACCAAAAGTCTGCATACCTTTGCAAAAAAAATTTAATAGTCCAATTTAGTACAAGCAATTTTCTATGGATAGGGTTCAAGATAAAAAAGTAGAATTCGTTCCTTTGTAACAATGAACCAATAAAATTCATAGATAAATTCTGCAAAAAATGTACTTCATTAGCTAAGGAAATGATGAAGTTAATGACCATACCTGTTCAAAGGTTACAATTTTTCCCAAGATTAGTCAAGGACTGTAAGCTAATTCAAGCCTATTTGTCATTTGACCAAATCTGGAACATTTCCACCAATCAGGCATTGAACCATAACAAAAATCTTAAAAATACCTAAACCATGTTGTAACTTCAATATACTGCTTCCTAACAGGCATCAATCTTACTACCCCAAACACACAGATTGTAACCCACATATTGTAAATCACACAATATACAGTTGATGTTCACTTCAGTATTTGAATGTGCCACTCTCAGTTTTCCATAAAGCCTAAAAAACAGTAGTCAATAATCACTGCAGCTAGATTGTGGACCCTTGCCCCTAACATAAAGTAGAGTTATCCTATGAGGAGAGATTAAAAAAATGAAATTGTCATTATCATGATACCTATTGCCGTGTGCTCAGAAGCACCATTACAATTTAAATCTTTGAAAAACTATCCTGCAATAAGTTTAAAAATCATTGGATTTACTCTTTAATTCCCTTATCAGCAAATCACTGCCATACCATGATTCCTAAGATGTGACAAATCACTACCATTACCATGAAAACTACCATATTTGATTATTGCCCATCCTTGTATATCAGCTAGGGCACTCATAGCTCTACTTTTCATGGCATAAAAGTAGCATAAATCCATCTTAAGTAGTGACCTATTCAGCTAGGAGGGATCCAATCCAAATACTGATGGTGCGAAGCTGGTAGTGCAGTCTTTTTAGACCTCTCAGCTTAAAAGATTGAAGGTTAGGATTGCTTCTGCTTTTGTGAGGGGATCTACTTTTATGTGTGTGAGGGGGAGTTATTTTGTTCCAGGCCAGGGGTAGAAACAGAAGTTAAAATAATATTTTCATTAGGAACAACTATTTCTGGGCTGGGCATGTTCAATGGAAAATTCTTAACTGCAGCATCAGAATTCTTTGTAGCTGACAGTTCAGTCACAGTAGTGAATTGTGAACCAAATATGTCTTCGCTGGCAGCCACTAAAACAACTAAAGGAGTTGAACCATAAATTCTCTTAGTAGCAGATGATGTTGAAAAAGAAGATTTCATTTGCAGAGACTCCAATGAAATGAGGCTAGTTTCTTCAGCCTAAGTGAAAGGTTTGATAGATCCAATGTTCCACCCGAAATAGAAGTTAAAATAATATTTTCGTTAGGAACAACTGTTTCTGGGCTGGGCTTGTTCATTGGAAAATTCTTAACTGCAACATCAGACCTCTTTGTACCTGACAGTTCAGTTACAGTAGTGAACATGTATGCATTATGGTCTTTTTGCGACTAATAAGTTTTGTTATAGAAATCATTTGTACCTTTGCAATCGTATAATTATATGGTGTGCCAAGAATCAAGTAATAGAAAATATAGGGAATCACCTACTGTAAGTTCCACACCCGCACACAAATATACAAAGAAATGCAGAATCTTCAAACTGGATCAACATATCCATTTGTTTATGGTTTTTGAATCAGATCAGTTTCCAACCAGGGAATCCATTTGCTGTATTAGTGGGGGTGGATCTGGTTGAAGGAATCATCAGGGTTTACATTGGAATTGTTTTTGATGAAAGGAAATAACTCGCTAGGGTCAGGCATCATTTCCATCCACCAGAAATGATTTCACCTTGAATCACAAACTAGAAAAGACAGCACATGAACTCTGGTTTTGTTAGGGGCAGCCAGGGGAAAGGGCAAGGAGGGCGCCATAGGAGAAGGATTCCTAAACCCTACAATCACAAAAACCCCAACTTAAGCATTTAACTTACTTGAGCATCATGTTTTAACATTTCAGAGAGAAGAGAGGCACATCCATTCTCATTTGAAACTAACATTCAAGATGCACAGTGGTTTTTATTAAAAGTTAGAGGCATGTCAATTCCATTTCCCAGTGAGAAGGGCATACTGCACCTTGATACCAGTCCACTGGAAGGTGAGTAACTCCAAACACAACCAATCTTGTTGTATACAGTGTATCATATGTTCTTGCACAAATGGAAGTGAGCTTGCATGGCTTGGTTTAAAGTTTAAACTTTCAATCAACATATAACAAATGTCTGAAGATCAATCTCATTCTCAATAGCATGTGTTTGTATGAAGAGTGTACAATCTCTTACATTTCCCTTGAGCATATATGACACATGGGAAGCTCCTGAAGTGTTTCAAAAGGAGTTTAGGGAGCATCCTCTATGCCTCAAGTCTATTTTTCAGAAGAATAATGTATTTAATATGTATACATATTTATACATAGTCTAAGACATGGTTTATATGCTCATTTAAGAAGAGCATGTTAACCATAGCTAAGCCCTGCTTCTTCAGATGTTGGCTATACGGAATTTGAACTTTGAATGTAGATAGTGTATCAATGATCATTGTTTTAGTTAGATACATATAGTCATTAGTCTGTTTTATTTCAGAGACAGCCTATAGGTGGTTGCAGAAATCTGAATAACTGATGAGTGAACTTGTATCTATTTATTGTAAAGAAATTGTATTTAATATTTAGCAGGCAATCATATTAAATCCCTAACTAATCAGGGTTCCCAAACTTCCAAATTTATAGGTATTTAGGATGTTTCCAAACATGTTTTCCTTTATTAGCAACCTATTTGTGGCATACAACCCCTGTTCAAACATCCAAGAGGATATCTAATATAGTGATGTCTGCTTTAATATAGGGCCTGGATGCGTTGAAACAAAGTATCAAGCAACTGCCAGCAATACACCACTGCCAGCAAGTTTTTTCTTTGTCCAATCACCTAACACTTATCACTTCAACCTGGGCAAGGATTTCATGGTGCAGAGAGAGGAAATAGCGACCGTCTAAAATATCAACATCAAAAATACCATGTTGATTACACAAAGGCCTGTAGATATGTTGTACGTAAAAATCTTGGAGTTCGGGAACAAGAATGAAGAGATTTGTTCTCAACAAGAAACTGAGACTTAGTTCACTGAGACTTAGTTCAAGCCTTGAACAAAGGTAGTTCAAGGGGGCACAAGACCGCCCCACTTGCAGCAATTGACGAAGTAGTATACAATAGGATTGCCAAGAAAGGCACAAGAAAGACATAGGAGATGAACTTGAAGGTAAGGGTGCTACCCACTTCTCCAGAAACCAATATTGAAACAATATACCAACATCAGCAAGTTCTGCCTGTGTCCAATGGCACCACATTTATCAGTTCAATCTGGGCATAACCTTGACCTTGGTTACCTTTTATGGGATTCTTCAAAAGGGCACAACTTTGACATCCAGAGACTGTTTTCAATGTTGTTTTCTGAAGCGTCTACTTTTAGTTTAGTTCTTTCCCTATCACCATGCGGATCAACCTCAACTGCCACATGGCTCCTTGGTTACATTTTATGCCATTAGAGAATAGATTTGACATCTAGAATCTGTTTTCAATGTTGGTTTTTCTAAACTATCTATTTTTTTTAGCTCTTTCCATCTAGACATTTAGGTTTTACTTTTGAAGCCATCTTATGCAAACAAACAATCTGTCCCCACATCATCCTTGCCAAGGGCCCAGTTTATATACTATACTAGCTGATGAGTAGCCATCGTTAAAATTTCAAACCCATGCCTCAAAATTGTCTCTATTGCCAGATATTCTATATTTATCACAAATTGTCAAACTATATATTTCCCTAAACATCTCTCCCTCCACCGCAAAATGGTTTCTTTTCTTGTTTTGCATTCATTATTTCACCTATTCAAATCATGAAATGAGACAAATTTGTGAATTATTCCACAAAATACAGTAAAGTATGGAATTTAAGATTCCAGACCTATATTTTAAGAGCCTTGGGAAGCCCAGGAATAAACGGGTTACTAAAATTAGAATAGAATGCATGAAAATAAAATAGGACATCTCCCCACTTATTCAATCAGCCCTCATCTCAAAAGCCACATTTATATGGGCCATGAGCATAAAATGTGAAATGGGACTGCTTGCTTTCTAAAGGTGATTCACCTCATAAAACATCCTCAATGTTCAAATAAATCTAAAAGAAACTTGTTCTTGACTGGCCACTCGTACCAATCAATTTTCACAATGCCCTTCCAATGAAGAGAACAAATTAGCTCCAAATTATAACTGGAAGGGCAGCACACGACAAAGTCAATGAATCCGGTAAAAGTCATTATTTTATATAGGATTTGACTTCATTAATCACTCCCTCAGTCAAAGCATCAACATCATAATTTTTCCCAAAGAATTTCACAAATTCCATGTCTGGGTCCATTAAATACCTGCAAATAGAATATTCAAAACATAAATACAATACACATAAGAAACAAACATTGCAAACACAACATTTGTGGAAGATATAGTAGTAAATCTGAAATAACAATTAAGAGAATTAGAAGCATTCAATGAATTTTATAAAAATACTGCCTCATAACAATTTCAAATAAATTAAAACACAGTACTGAACAAAACCATACTCAATATAGGAATCTTTGTATTCACAATATAATGTATACTGGAACTTTTGTGTGTGCTAAAAGATCCTTTCTAAAAACCATTATTTTGAAACAAAAAGAGACTATACTATAGAGAAATATGTTACAACTTCATGGTGAATACAGATAGCTTCAGTGCTATTAAAACCGATATTTGTATCTCTACTTTTGAATACACAACTTACTAGATGCATCAGGTTTCCCATGAAAAGTATGAGCAAATTTTCAAGCAGAAGACACTTAAATACACATAGGAACCTAAGATAAAGGGAAAAGAAGCAGCCTTAGTTTACATTTAACCAGTGGAAAACTTTCTATCATCTTGAATTTCCATGCCCAACAGTACAACATACCCTTTTCACATACATTGAATCATGTTTGCTACTTCTTGGCGAGTATTTTTGGGACCACCCACAAACCATGAAACAATCCAAACTACATATCTCGTTCTATATGCAATGTAATGCTGCATCCATTGCCTTTACATCTTTACAAGTTGATAACTTCATTCCTAATTTAACAGGAGTTACCTTTGACTTAATCAGGGATATCAAACTTTTTAGTACCTCTTATGCATACTTCATCTTGGACATGAATATGTTGCCATCCATCTATCATACTTCCACATGTAACCAGCTATGAATTATCCCCAATATATAACTTTAATGGATGCTTTATTCAGCTTACACATTAGATATGCTTCCCCCTTTTTCACCTACTCTCCCAAATCACTTCTCTTTTGAAAGGCATTTTAGAAATCCATCTAATAAATGGACCACTTAAATTAAGTTGTCATGGCTAACACCAATATGATTATATTTATATTCACATCAGATTCAAAGGTTTTCTTAATGTCAGAAACTTCTTTTTTTGGAAAACCTTTAGCCACTAACCTTGTTATGTGCTCACCAACCTAATTACCTGCTCTATACTCTCCTATAGATCCACACACAAAGTTTCCATTCCTCAATAAACTTTGTCTTACTGCCTATAATAATGAGATCATCCACATGCTAAATCATAATCACAATATCATCACCATCATTGATTTACATAAAGACTTAGATCTGATGGACTTATATCAAGTCCATTCACTCAAGTTCCCAAGCTCTAGAAGCATATTTGAGCCATACAATTCCTTTTTCAGCAGTTGTTCTTTCCCTTTTTGCTCAAAACCTTGGGGTTGCCACATACATACTTCCTCTTCCAAATCTTCATTTATAAATGCACTTTCTACATCCATCTAATGAATGACCCATTTGAACTATAGCACCATGACTAACACTAGTCTAATTGGCATTCATCTATGTCAGTGGTTCCAAGGTTTCCTTGAGTCTCAATACCTTCTTTCTATGCAATACCTTATTCACTAACCTTGCTCCGTGCTTGTCAACTTAAGCATCTTGTTCATAATTTTTTATTGTAGACCATTTACAAATACTGCATTTTCCCTTAAGGCACTTCCCAAATTCCCATATTCCATGTTTTCACATTGGATCATATTCCCTTTAGGCTTCGCCTTCGTGTTTATTTTCAATCATATTTTCAAAAACAGTAGTAAAGACAAGTGAATCTTACTGCTGCAATCTTTTTTCCTTCTTGTGTGTTTCACTAATTTCAAGTAATTTTATAGTAAATTCCTTCAATGTTTGAAAATACCACTTTTTGGGGATTTAGGGAGATTATCTTAGTATCTTCATTGTCGTCAGTTATAATTCTTGATTGGTTTTTCCAGCCCGAATTGGACCACTTTATTCTGCAAGCCTCTTAAGATCAAATTTGTCTTCATTAGACCATGCAAATTGATCTAGTATGAATTTCCCTGGATATGGTTGTCATCAAGATTCAAGTACAACATATTTATTGACAATGGTATTTCTCCAAGATAAGGAGCTTGTCTAACTTGAACTCATCACCATAACCTCTAAAAAAGTACACATGTTTTTATCTTCAAGTTATTTATTTTGCTTTCATAAAATAATCATAGGAAATACAATTGAAGACTTCTTAACTACATCATCAGGCTTCTTTGTAGCTAACAGTTCAGTCACAGTAGTGAATTGCGAACCAAATATGTCTCCGCTGGTAGCCACTAAAACAGCTAAAGGAGTTGAACCATAAATTCTGTTAGTAGCAGATGATGTTGAACAAGAAGATTTCATTTGCAGAGCCTCCAATGAAATGAGGCTAGTTTCTTCAGCCTGAGTGAAAGGTTTGATAGATCCAATGTTCCACCAGACTGTGCCATAGTTGCCAAATTTTGACCTGAAGATGTATGCACAAGATCATACCTCACATAAGTAGCATTTGATGATGATACAACTGCCACTAAAACTGATGTGTTTGGCTGCTGATGTAAATTAATTGAGTGGCCATATGATCCTGCTGGTATTGCTGAGTTGGAATTTAGTTTGTGAGGACTGTTGAAAGCCAAAACAAAGATTCTACAGGAGCCAAAACAAATGTCCAAATGAACACAACACCGTATTATGGATATTCTGGAAACCACAACATACATAAATCCTAGTTGCAGGTCACGTCTTTTATTTTTCATGTCTCTTTCTTTCCAACTCAGGCTACAAGGTACCAAAAAACATTATTTGAATTTAGGACATTATTGTTAAGTTATCTTTAGTTTGTACAATCTAAACCATATGTCAACATTTATTGAGTGCTTTTAATCTTGTGTCCTGGCTATGTATCATAGGAGCTGCAATTTTGATATGGTTTTGTCATATCTTAGGGAAATTGAAGTGTGATGCCAAATATTCTTTTTTTTTCATTGAATGTACAGATAGTAGAATCACATATTCAGCTTGAAGAATTATGTACTAGGCAGGAATATGCTCAATGGTTTCTTTCTTCAAATTCGCTGTTGTCAAGGTAAAAGTTAAGAAAAATATGGTTTTCATCAAAGAACTGAATGTGCAAAGCTTAAAACCATTTTCCCAACAGATTTTCAAGAGTTCTGTATAAACTATAATCTTCTAAATATCACATGTGCAGAAGTCCAAGCAACAAGGTGTTTCCTTCAGTATACATTGAAGGTGTTACACAACTTGCCTTTGATGATATAACACCACAAAGTCCAGATTTCCCTTATATTCAAGGTTTGAGTTTCTCTATTTATGATTTTGATTGTAGCGATTGGTGATAAATTTCTAATAGGTATTTAGAAACTACATTGACTTTTATGAAAGCTTGATTGATTTAAGTCTGGCAGAAGCAAGGATCATACCTAGTAAGTTATCTAATGATGTAACATGTAGCATCAGTGACAAAGAGCAGAGTCACAGTTGTAACATGTTTTACCCAGACAGGTAATGCATAATTTTGGGAATCTTTTTCATCTATTTTTGTGAGCTAGCCTGTCAAAGAAATGCAATATCTGGATTCATTTCTCACCCACTGGTCTTTTTTCTTCCTTCCTACTGTCCTTTATCACGAGTGGACTTGGTGACTTGGAAAATTGTTGTAGAACACAATCACTTACCACAAATCGATAAAAGGGTATAACTGCAATGATAATGAGCCAAAAAAGTGGTTATAGCATGCACTTATATGTTAAAATTTTGCACAGATAATAACAAATGTTAATATCAACAATTACTACACAAATATTCATGCACTCTAGATAGGAAGCTAAAAGAATGACCTATTTGCAGTCCATACATTAGAGAAGAAATCTGGGTTCCTTGATGTTCAACGAATTCGCAAAGATGCATGGCCTGCTATTTTTATTGATGCTACAGCAGGAGATCAAAGTATTACACAGAGCATTTGGTGAGTCAACTTTTACTTCTAAAGGCATAGGGATCTTAGCTATAAATAGTTAAAATGAAGTATATGAGTCAGTTAGGTTCCTTTCAAGGGGTTCAATTGTGTTTCATTTAATTCTAGAGGTAGAAATCATGTCCTCTGTGTCCCATGTCATCGTGTCATGTGACTTAGATAAAAAGGAAAACCTGCCCATTCACTATTTCAATAATTTCTAGTCATAAGTAGGATTAATAAATCAGATGGATAGTAAATGAATGAATGTTGTGGGTCAAAATAAACTCTAGTTTTAGTAAAATTGGTAACAAATTCAGTGTGGGTCAAGGCTTCAAGTTCCAAATTTCAAAGACCATCTAGACATAATGGTGAATTAATTCTAGTTATGGACAAATTAAAGACTTCCTAGTGATACAAATCACAAATGAAGGCCCCTAAATGGTCGTTCAATGATGGAGAAATGAAAGACAAAATGGAAAAAATAAGGTGAAAAGAGAGGCCTTCTGTTAGTCTCCCAGGGAATTTGTGCCTTTCCCAACGAATGGATAATGTTGGCAGCTATATGGGTAGGACAGGCCATGAGTGGCAATGCACCTTTGCATATTTCAGTTAGTCATGGTATTCAAAATGTCATTGATGCAAATAATACAAAATTTCTTTCCAGTATCTATGACATAGCTGGTGTAGCTAAAGCTTTTAAATCTCTGGCTTGAGTGTTCTATAACATAATAGGGTACATGATGTATGGAGGAACCTTTATAAATGCCCATGAGTATGTGAACAATCCCATAGGTGACAAGCATGGCTCACATGTATAGTGGAGCCTTTGACATGGTATGTAACCTCTTGTTCTTTCCTGCACATAAGGTATGCTCCTAAAAATGTGAAAATAAATAACCCAACACATGAGGTCATCCCAATTCAAAAATTACAAATAAAAATAAAAATAAAAATTTTGACAAGTCGGATCCATAAAAATTCATAAAAAATGTGTATAAATAGAGACAATGCACCTCATTTTGGAGTGTGGAATTTAAAGAGTAGTGGACTGATATTTTTTGGGTGATTGAGGCTGTGGACTGAGGAAATTCAAAGGAGAAGTCCAATCATATACACAGACCCAAATGTTTGGAGAAGGATAACATATTTTGGGTTGGTGTTGGAGGCTTTTCTACACATCATGCAATCCCGAATGTTTTGCGGCATGCCCAAATTTTTTGTAGCAGTCCCGAATTTTGTTTGCAGCAACAGACTGAGGTGATCTCGGTGGTGACCAGTGCAACAAGTGTCTTAAAAAAACAAATTGGGTGTTTTGTTTGTAGTTCTAACAAAGGAAATTCAGAATACACCAGTCAAAGCATGCATGAACAGTCTTAACTTGGAAGTGTTAAAACAGTCTGATTTCATGCTTGAATTAGGGTGAAGTTTGACCAATATATATAGTCTCGAATTCACACAGTCATCAATAGTCTAAATTTCCTTTTGTGCCTAAATAGTTCAAGTTTTTTATTCCTTTCTCCACCGAAGTTGATGGTCAATCTATGTTGCAAATAGTCCAAGTTTTGACCAGCATATACTTACACAGTCGCAAGATTGATGATGCATACACAGTCCTAGTGGTGATGCTATTGGAGGCTTATCCATAGGGAAAAGTCCACAGTTCAAAATTGCTACTCATTCACACAGTATGAATCGATGTAAGATGCATGATGATGAGACCTTGATTATCATACCTTGAAATGATAAAAGCAAACCTTGATGTGATGATGATGAGAGAAAAATTCCTTGGGTCATATTCTACTACAGCCATACACATCCCAGTGTTTTCTTCAAGATTAAACAGTTAGGTCCTCTATAGACACGTACACAACCCCACATGTGATCTTGACATGCACTGATCAATGTCTTCTACAGCAGACCAACACAACCCAGTATGAAGATGATGCAAACCTAATACATATTCTATAATGGTGATGAGCATGCAATCCTATGATGATATATGTTGATGATGCTACCCTATACATGATGTACACTATGATGGTTTCATATATATGATGCATATACTTTGATGATCATGCATACAAAACATGACAGCCCTAGGATGATGATGACTAGAATACACAGTCAAGCTTGAAAGTGATGTCCAGTGGTGAAGAATGTAGTGGCATGTATACAATGTATGTATGTATAGTGAAGTAGACTATAGTTTATGAACAATGATACATACAATGTTGTATGAACAGTCATGAAGATGCATATGCACACTATGATGTTGATTATTTATGATGATGATGCATGCTAATCTATGATATATGTCTTGTTAACTATGATGGCGCCTTGTACATGATGATGTGATGGTACCTTATTATGTTACAGACCTTGATGGAGGATTTGAAAACCTTTGGAATTGTTATCCAAACAATTGCATTGTAATTTTGGAGATTCACAAAGTATGTGTGATTGAAGTAGCTAGTAAGGCTGAGGGTAAACTATGGAGGTTGGGTACAAATTCATCAAAAAAATGAGCTACTTACCATAAATCCTAGCATTACCGGTAAACGATCTCTGAGGAGTGTGGGCATAAACTTCTACTATCTACTGGAATTCTGATCCATAGTGATCTAATACAAATTTCTCCAAAGGATGGACCTAAAGAGTAAAATATCTTGGGGAGAAAACAGATATCATACAAGAATACTTTAAATTTCTTGGTTGGAAAACTTGAAAAATGACAAGTAGGAACACTTGGTTGGGTAAATCCAGGAGAGCTATTGACATGAGAAATTGTATCAAGAGATGCTAACCAGCATCCCATTGGCACACTCGTAATCACTAAAGAAGCATGCCAACTGTCACCAAACTTTTATCACAAAATAAGCATGTACTTTTAAATAAAAGGATACGATGTGAGTTTGTCAAACAACTGGACTTCATCAACAATTGTGTAATAACTAAAAGGTCGTTCCAACAGCTGGCTGATTAGATGTCAATTCAGCCTAGGCCAGGTGGTGGAGAGTAGGAGTGTTATCCTCAATTCAAGTTTCTCACAACATTTTACTAATCAGAAAGATTGGTATATTGATTTTGTTGAGGACAAATCCAACTCTAATTCTGTATTTGAGTGGTGGAGAAAATGCAGAGTTGAGAAGTGGGAAAGTTCAGATGAGAGGTAAGAGGTTGTTATTTATGACGATGTCCCTGGTTCACAGAAAAAATTATTTTTTGTTAGTTGGATAATGAAGCATAGCCCACAGTTCAATTTTTTCCTTCAGTAATAATCAAATTTTAATTGCTGACAAGAAGTGCAAGAAGACGATTTATAAGTCCCAAAGATCAGAGTTTGTTTCAAGTAGTGGATGGTAAAAAAAAGTTGGCAGTTAGCAGATTCATTATGCTTTATCTGTTCATTTTCATGAAAGAGCGAAAGACACTTAAGGAGGGTGAATAGGAGGCAATGAAGTAAAATGGTACTTTCTCAAAGAAGAAAACACAAAACTTTGATATCTTGAAGCGCCAAGATGTTGAAAATTTGATATTTTGGAATAAGCTGCAAACGGGTTAAAAAGGTTGTTTTTATTTAGGGAGTATAGGGTGGTAACCAAGCTGAGTAACCAAGGATATAAGCCAATACAAGTAGCCAAGTGAGTATCTATGGATCCAGAGCCTTACTAGTCATCTATGGAAGTGGGGGAAAGGGTCCAAGGGCATTCCTACCCATCAGAGGGAAACTTTCTTTTTGTTCTGCAACCTATCCCTCCTAGCCTGTAACCCTAAAACGAGAAGGTTTCGAAATATGTACATCCTCCCCCACAAAAAAACATGGATTCTTTGGGTTTTATATAAGTTTTTATGCGGGTAATGAGTGCTCAGGATAACCCATTGAAATGAAAATTTACACATATATATAGTCTGAGTTCGAGTTTAGCTCCGCAAGAAACCATAACCTGCAGTGCTAAGAAGGCGGCATATGTATTGGACAAAGTTGAAGATACTTACTTGGG